>RJWM01026375.1:0-28118 GCA_004363535.1 Dasyprocta punctata | reverse complement strand
ATTTGATCTTGTTTTGTAAACGTATAATGTTACTATTGTGGATTTGCTGTTGTCGTTTGATTGTCTCTTTTGCTTTTTGTCTTTCTTATGTGTCTTTTTTCTCTTAAATAAAAAAAACTCAAAGATCAAATTGACATTCAATAATGTCCTTATTAATATTATTGTTTATATTGTGTGTTATATTATTATGCTTATTATATTATTTAGTATGCTTACTTTTCCTAGCTCAAAAAAGACCAATTCATATATTCTCCCCTCTCCTAAATCCTTGATTTCTACATTTCCTTTTCCTAGTGCCAAATGCAAATTGCTACTCACTTCTGTATCTCATCCCCCTTTCCTGGAAGTTGTTATGCATCTCATTCCTTTAGTTTTCTTCTCTTCCTTTTACTTAGTAGATCATTCCCATTAGCAGATAAACAGAGTCTAGAATCTTCCATCATAAATAAAACTTCAGTTTTCTTCACTTCCAATCCCATTTCTCTGCATCCCTCCTAAGTTAAACTTTTAAAAGAAGCCGTACACATTAGCTATTTATGTGCCTATACCTCTCATAGCTCAACCTATGACAGTGGTTTTCACCCTGTCATTCCATTGAAATGGCCCTTATCAAAATCACAATGATGTCCAGCAACATACTTCAATAGAGCATACTTTGATTTACACTATTTAAACTTTCAGCAATCTTTACAAGATTCAGCTACTCCCCGCTTCTTGAAATACTATCCTACTTTAACCTTCACAGCAATACTCCTCTCCTGGTTTTCCTCAACTCAACAGCCGCTCCTTTTCTTTCCCTTTGGTTTCTTTTTCTGTTTACTTCTACATGTTTGAATTCCATAGTGCCCAGTCCTATATCCTGTTATGATTTTCCTACACATTTACATCAGAGATGTTACCTAGTTTCATGAATTAAGTGTACCTTTGTGTTAATGAAAAAAAAAGTTTGTGAAATAAATGGAGTACATATTATGAGCAGCAAATATATATTGACACATCCTAAATTCTATAATAATTAGTAGATACAATATGAACTAATGTAAAATTGTCATGACAATATTTATGAGGACATGAGTTGGCATGAAATTCATACAAAGCAGGATATGAAGGAGAAACAATGGGAAAAAATCATGGGTGAGTTACATGAGCAATTTGGGAGAGATGGGAGTGAGTATACTGTGTTGGAAAATGTAAGAAATTGGCTTTATCAACTTTTGCAGAATTTCATGAGAGAAGACTGTGTAGCTCGTTTTGAGATTGATGAACAAGGTCAGTCATAGCAACACGAGTTGATAGCTGAGACAGTAAAGCAGGTGAAGAGTGGCTCAGAGGCTGGAGTGTTGATCAGACACAGAAAGATTCACTCTTGAATTCGACTGGTGGCCAAGGAATTTTTGAACATCAGAGACATGAAGAAGCCAGATTCAGAAAGATCCGATTACTCTGAAGGTAAAGAAAGTCTGTAGTCAAGATTGGGTTCAGATAGTGAGCCTGTAAGCCTAAGAATTTAGAGGCTATATATTATGATCAGAATGCCAAAATAAGAAACAAGAAATGATTTTTGAGATTTAGGTACAGGTAACTGAAGATTTTAATTAAATAGAATAGATACATTAGTCATAAAGATATGCATTTGAGTTTTGCCTGAAGAAGTAGAGAGATAAGTAAGACTAGGAGAAAATTAAGATAGGAAGTCAAAGCTTACTTACCTTTGTTACATGTTTCTGCAGTTCCAGTGCATTCTTGGTTCAGTATTTTGTGCATCAGGACACTAAACTGATCTAATTTAGTCTTACTGATCAGAGAAAAGATAGAAGAGACACTGACAACTCGGGTTCTCAAATGTGTACTACCAAAAGTACAGAATAGAAAAGTTGACATTTGGATACTTGTGTTTTAAGTTGTAAGTTTCTGAGGAAGGAGGGAATGCAAGTGATTTTGGACTTTTTTATTTTTACCCTTCATTTGAAATAGAAATAAGCTAATTTCCCAGTTTTTATTGCAATTATTTTGGGGGAAAAATGGATTCCCTTAAGTTTAAGGAATTGGAACTGGCAATAATGAAAAATAAATTAACTCATAAAATATATATTTATGATTGCCAGATATCATTCTTCTTTAACCAGGCTTACAATGCAGTGGTAACAGATTTCTTCACATTGCCTATACAGTGGAATTCAGTTCAATATTTACTTGTTAAAGGCATGTTGTTAGCCAATTATGAATAACAGAATAATATTAAATGAAAACAATTTTAAACCAAATGCAGAAATGTATTAAAAGAATTCAAGCACTTATTTTTATTTGCAGACATACTCTTGTTTTCATTTCAGTGATTTCTGAACATGGTGTTATGGTTTATACTGAGATGTTCCTGGAATGTCTCACATGATCATAGGTGAGGCTTGGGGAGTGCTCAGACCATGTGGGGGCTGTACTCATTGGTGGAGGAGTCTACTGATGAATTTATAGCGAAATGTGTTGTTAGGAGGTAGGGCCCTGTGGGAGGAACTGGGTCACTGGAACCACGGTCTGGGAGGGTTGATCTTTCTCCCCGGCTCCTCTCTCCACTCTGCTCTGCTTCCTGTCCCCCGTGCCCAGATTTCCTCTGGCACGCCCTCTACCACACCGGCCTGCTTTGCAGCCAGCCAACTAGCACTGAAAGAAGAGCAAAGCAAAACACAGCAAAACAAGACAGAACAAAGCACAGCACAAAACCCAAGACCAAAAAACAAAACAACAAAAAATCCACCAAAAAGCAGAAACAAAAAAATCCTCTTCCTCCCTTTAAGTTTCAGGTGTCTGACTTTTTGTTCCAGCAACAAGGGAAGTAACAAAGACAAGTGATTTCCTTAAAAGGTTCCATGAGAGAAAATCAAAACCATAGTTTTTGCATTTTAGAAACTTTCCAATACAGCAAAAGGATTTGAGTCTCTGGGTATATGGTCATTTACTATCACAAATTCTTTGATGACTCAGTTTCTTGTCTTAAAAAACATGACCCTAATTTTAAAAAAAAATGTGGAAAATCATCTTAAGGTAACAGATGAAACAGATTCTGTTAATTTAAAAGACAATCTTAGAGGTAATCTTTTTCCTTAACACTCATGTGATAATATGAATATAATTTTAGCAGTCAAAAAATCTTTTTATATTACTATGCTCATTTTAAGCTATATCTCATTAAGTGAAAAAGTTGCCAGAATGAACTATTTGCTTGAAAAAACAGTTTAGACATTTATTGTTCTGTAATTGTTTTTGTATGTTTTGGTATAGGTAGGGTGAATATAATGTCTTCTTTCAAAACTAGTAACCTATTCTTTAGGAATTAATGCCTGACATAAGCACAGTGAGTCAAAATACATGCCGAGCAGAAGGTAATTCATAAACTCAAGAGATTTGCGAGGTAAAATAGCCTAATATTGAAGTGACTAAAGTAGCTTGTAGTAACATTTCCTGAAATACTACAGCTCACAAAGACTGCAAAGTAAGCATAACTATGACTTTTTGAGTGTTTTTCTTTTAAATTATTACATTTTAGAGTAAACAAACCAAATAAAAAGGACACATTGGAATTCAAAATAAAAATCCTTAGAACAGAGCAGAGATTTATGACACAGTTTAAGAGTGACATAAAAGACCACTATATCACCTGAGAGAAAAGGATTGTATGTAGGGTAAGCTTAGAAACTGGCAGTCCAAAGGTTTGGCTTATTGGCTGGTGCTTTATCAATCATGATGATGATGCAATTGCATTGGTATGAGGTTTGAAATGAGTTACCTGCTGATGTATTCCACTGATTAATAAAAGTATAGAAATGTGATAAAAGACTTATATTTGAGAAAGATTTCCTCTGTCATCATTGGGGTGAAGGAGGGATGTACAAGAACAAAGGATTAAAATAAGAGAAAGTAGAAGACCCCGGATGAATCTTTTACCATCAAAGTAGTACACTTCCATTGAGAAAAGTATTAATTTAAATTTAAGTATTGACTAAGAACCTATTTAGTTGACAATTCAGTCACACATTTGGTAGATACAATCTAGATCAGAGTTTTGACAATCTAAGTTTAAAGGAAAGACATGAGTAATGCATCTGTCATCATTTCTTTGGTGTTTGTTTAGTCACATTTATAAAAGGGCAAAGTGTCCCTATTGATTTAGAATCTTTTTATTTCAAAAGTCATTTTCCATAAAACATCTCTATATAAAAGATAACTAAAACTGAAAGAGATACATTAAGTATATCATAATTGTACAAAATATTATTTATCTTTTTCTGAGTCCTTTTAAAATGGATTCTACCATACAAAAGAGAACAAAAACCCAAGGAAATCATTACTTATAATAAGTTTAGCAAGGAGTGATATATTACTTTATTTTCAGTAACAGATCCAATCCTTTTTCCCAGATTAAAAATTAATCTTTCATTTTTATGATCTTGCACATTGATTTTAAAGTATTCTAAAATAGTACACAACTTAGTGAAAATTTTATAGATATATTTGAAATTATATCTTCAATTAAAAGCTGAAGTATTATTTATTAGAGGGTATAGCTTTTGTAACCAAGGATATTCCTATTCTGGGACATTAATTTTGAAGTCGTAATTTTTAATTCTCTGAAGTAAGAAACATTTTAAGTAGACTGTCTTTATTTCTAAAGGTTCGTACTGTGCTATAATATGTTTATTGCTAATGTGGCAAGTCCATAAACTCAAAATTTTCTAAAAATATAATTTTAGAGTAAATTACATGATCAATTTTTCTTTAAATGCAGAAAAAAAGGAGGAAAAATTGTGGCATAAAAAAGAATGGATTAGAACTAGGATATAGGTCAGTGGCACAAGCACTGACCTGGCAAGCATGAGGTCGTGAGTTTCATCCCTGGTACAAACAAACAAACAAACAAACAAAAAACATGGCTTGTGTTTTTTTATCCAACTTTAGCTATTTTCAATAGTGTATATGCAGGAATGTTAGCAGGACAAATAGGCAGTTATCCTATAAACCAAAATTCCAACCTACTAATTTATGAATGATGCCAAAGTTGTCTGATCTGCAAAGGAAAAATATTCCTTCTCATATTGGAGTGCATGCCACAATTAACATTGTAAATTAGCCAAGGAAATTTGGAATTAAGGCAAAGAAATTAAAATTGCTTCAATGTCTGTTTTTAGAAAGCTATAGTAATGTGATGTCTTTTCCTTCTTTACTCTTAGAATTTTGCTATTTAAGAGTCATGTTAATCATCTAAGATCTGAATTCATCTTGTGCAAGCAGGCATTGTTTTTGTTGCCAAAATATGCATTTTTGCATTGTTTATTCCTTGGATTTATAATCATTACTTTGCCTGCAGGATGGCCACAATATAATTTCCAGAATTAGGAATCATCGAATTTTTATATATGTGCTCTATTTATAGGTATATTTGTTGATATTATTCAAGGGAACATTTCCTTTTTATGAATAGGGTTTGCTCACATCACAAAATAGTATCCTAGAGCTAATCATTTTCATGGTATGCTAATTAAATGTAAAACAGATATTGTGGGATAAAGGAAGTACATCTAAACTGGATAATGAAGTAGTCGGATGACATTTCCAAACTTAAAATTATTGCTAATTCTCATATATATTGTAAGAATTGCCCTTAAATTCTTTCTGAAAAGAAAACTAGGTCTTAGATTCCAACAGTGAATATAAGAATTTTGTAAATTAACAACAGAGCCACTGCTTATAATTTCTTAGATTTTCAGTAACTGAATGGAATATGTGTCCAAAGATAAAACAAAACTAAATATTACTGTAAATATTACTGTATTTTAAAACTGGATAAAGTTATATCATAGAATTACAAGTACCACGGTAAGCTGGATGTGGTGGCACACACTTATTATTCTGGCACTCAGGAAGCTGAGGCAGGAGAATCATGCTGGAGCTTGAGGCCAGACTGAACTGCATAGTAAGACCCTGTCTCAAAAAGACAAGCACACAAAGGCAAAGCCAAACCAAACCACAATAAAGTTAATATTAATAATATTAGTAAATACATTTATTCACTTATTATTAATCTATGGTTAAATTAACTAAACATCCAGTTCTTTTCTTTGTCTCATTTTGGGCATTATGTTTCCCCTCATAGCACATTCATAATGCCTTGCACTTCCCAAATCTCTTGGTTATACAACCTCCTGGGCCCCTGTCTTTAAGCCTTGTGCTTTTTAGAGTCTGTCTTCTCCAGAGGCTGAGACTATTGCCTTGTAATAGTGTTGTCTTTTCTCACCAGAATGCATGAGAGCTGAAGGCTCTGGCTCCCAGCATCAAAACACAAGGCGAACAGGCGAGGCTAATTATACAGAACTGTGATACAGCAACTATAGAGGTTATAATTGAAGGAGTGAGTCATGCCCATTTCTTAACATAAAAAAGGCAGAAATGAGCCTAAAAATAAGGATGAGGGTTTGGATGACATCTCCATTTATGAATATATTTAGAATTTCTCTGAAAAGAACCCGAGGATCTTCTGCTAAGAAAAGAAAATGAGCTAAGTTAATTTTCTAGCTAAGGAAGAAAAATGTTTTAGGAGAGTTTATTACAGCCATTCATCACATTTTAGAGAAAATATTCAATCACAGTGGTATTCAAGGAAACATAAATAAAATCATAATATATAACTTACTCAGTTTGCATTGCATTTTTAAACTAAGATGTTTCAACTTGGCCATGGTGGTACATGCCTATAGTTTCAACTCCTGGGAAATCTGAGGTGGAGGACGATTTGAGATCACAAGTTCAAGACCAGACTGGGCAACAGAACAAGACCCTGTCAAAACAAAAATCAAAAACCCTTTCCAATATGGATGAAAAAGTCCAAGAAAACTGTCAATGATCATAGATGCTATATTTTAAAAACAGATTATTGATACCACTAAAGAATTTAGACATAATTGTAAAACAGATTTTTAATACCTATGAAGAGTTTGACTTAAAGAAATCATTAATCTTTTTAAAAAAGTATCACTAGTAAATGGCAGTGTTACTTTGCCCCAAATTGCAAACAATCTAAAATTCTAACAAAAAAAAAAGTAAAAAAAGCAGCTATAATTGTGTCCCCCATAGTGCAAAAACTATGCTTAAAGTAAAAATAAGAAAATGATTTAAACATAATTTTTGCCACGGAAAATAACACAAGCACAAAGATTAAAAATATTAACACAACATTCACAACCTGCCCTAGGTCTTCACTGCTTTCTGCCATCACATTTATTTCTCTTGTTATATCTCTGTCCTGCTCTGCTCAACAACTATTCAGAAAGTTTTTAAATCTCCTCACATCTCTGACCCTACAACCTTTCCAATCTTTCTCTGAGAGTTTGTTTGCCTTTCATTTCACAAAGCAAATGGAAAGTGTCAGATTTCTTCAACTTCTTTTCCTCAAACTGTCATAGTTTTTCAGCAGCTGCCCTGGATCTCTTTTTCCTTCTCTCAATTATTCTGGAAGAGGGCACTTTATCTAACTGAAAACCAGTCATTCTCCTAGGCTCTGAATCCCACCGCCTCAGTCTCTTTAACATCCTCTGGCTTTTTTCCTCTTCTCTTCCTTGATCTCTGATCACTCAATTTCATCAGTTTTTAAACTGGTCATCTCTCCAACTTTAAAACATAAATAATAACAATGAGGGAACAAATAGACTCAGTCACTGAAGAATGGAGAGGGTATGAGAAAACAAAGCTATCAAAGTCCCAAGAGCTTCCATTTTGTCCATCCCAGAGTGAACTGGGGAGGTTCTGAGGCTCTCTCCATCTTTAATATATTCTAGTAATTTATTACTAACAGGTAGTTAAGAAGGACCATGTGAATAATCTGTATAGCTTCTTTCTCTTCTGGAGGATCCCACTTCAGAACTGGTTCCATTAGAGCTGGATGACCTTGCTGTGTAAGATATACTCACTTTCAAGATCAAGAACAGCAGCACTGGAAAGATGACTGGGTACACAACTGGGCAGAGCAGGGGAAAGACCTTGGAGAGCTCCCACCGTGAGCATCCATTTCTTCAAAGGGAACTTAACTCTAAAGTAAAACCTTCTCTACCACTAAATCGCTGTCCTTGTCTTCTCTTTCATGTTCCTTCTTCTCCCTCCCTTTCCCATTTTAATCTTTTCTCTTCCCTCTGTTGTATTGATGCTGCTGATGAATTTGCAAGTTGAGTTGTATCTCTTATTCATCTTTGTATCAACCTGTCTATCCAGTCTACAGCTGTCTATCCCGTCTCTGTCAAAAGTCTTCAATCCACAAAGAAAAGAGTTCAAGCAATGAAATATCAGATCATGGATATTCTACCCCACTGCCATCCCAGGATTATTAAACCCAGAAAAGAGGTCTTATGGGAGTACCAGAGAGTTGTACAGTAGTATGCAATGTAAGTTTGATGTTTTATTCCATTTTAATCATTTTCAAATATTTCACACATTCCCATTTTTTCCTCTAGACCAGGAAACATACATATTTCTTAAAAGGTTGATGAAAATCTTAGAAGTTTTAACTTGAGAGGATCTGCTGCAAAAACATAGGAATTCTAAGATGATAAAGGCTTGCTTTTTGGATTCTGTTTCTTCAGGAATAATGTGGTCTTTTCTCAGTCTTTAGGAGTAACACAGTCTTTTCTCCAGAGAAACTGAGGGTTACTTAAAGGTATAATGTGACAGCAGATGATGTATCATGGAAAATGAAAATAGGAAAAAGATATTAAATCATTTCAGAAATGGCTATGCTCTTTCTTTCTCAAAATATTTTATGTTTAGCTTACTCACTTTACAGCTTTGTTCCATATTGTAGGCTAAAACTAGCCAAGAAAAATTACATGTCAAATCTGAAGAAGAAATCTTGCAGAGCAATAGGATAATTTGTGAGGATTTGATTCAGTCTTCTAAAAGGATAGGGCTTGGTCCTTAGTGTTTCAGTCTTGCCCTTCTGCATCTGCAGTATCTAACACCAATATATAGCCTTTAGGCACAGTTCATCTATTGCCGTAAGATGAAAAAAATGAACAATTACGCTTGATCTTACACCTTATTCCCACTCCTTCCAAAATTATTCCTGATTTGTGCCGCTGTTTAATCATGTACTTAATGAAGGCATTAAATTCCCCCAAAGAATAAAGACTTGTAGAAAAGTTTCTATTTTCAATAACAATCATTGAAGAGTGTATCATTTCCTCAACCTTCACTCCTCTACAACCTGGAAGCTAGTCCTTCCCTTTCTATCTCAGCAGTATTGATAGTGCTACCATTTCTTTCTTCTTGTAGTATGTGCTTTCCTTGGCTTCTGTGACATGGTTCTACTTTGTCTTCCTTCCTGTCTGACCATCCCCTTTCATCATCCCTGCTCGCTCCTTATCTGCTGATTAGTTCATCACGTTGGTTTCCTTCAAGCTCTGTCCTAGGTCCCCCTCCTGTTTTACTTGGTGCATTCTCCCTGGATGATGTCCTGAACCACCATAGTTACAAGTATGATTTATAAAAAGATAGGGCTCAGGTCTTTACTACTGTCTCTTGAATTTAAAAGTGATGTATCCAACTATTTGGTAGGTATTGCCAATGAATATCCTTACATTCAATATGTCAAAATGTCTGTCCCAGTGAGACAGGCTTTAGTGACGGAAAAACCCAGTTGCCTAAGTCAGAAATTTGGGAGTAATGTTTTATCTTTCCTACAGTAAGCCGTTGACTTACAAATATGTGAGTTTCAGACTTTCACAGATACAAATGGACCTTGCATTACCAACATTCACAGATGCAAACAAATAGCAGAAGTAGCTCACGTTTCTGCCAGACACTGTGACTGTTGTGCTGCTGTGTGCTTATTGCACAGTGTGATAGTGTCAGTAGGACAGTGCTTAGTCAGAGTCCTGCAAGAGGAAAAGAAGTGGTGATGGGGAAGCACAAAGCAATACACTGTACATTGTGTATTTGTGTCAAAGTGTCTAAGACTCACTTTGTCAGACTTACAAACAAATCCGATTTATAAACATTCTCCCAGAATCCATTCATTTGTATATTCCTTTAATCTAATAGCTAACTGATCCTTTAATCTAATAGCCAATTGTTGTTCTGAGTTCTACAACCTAAATATTTTACAAGTTTCTTCATCTTTTGTCTGAATTTTTGCCATCAAATCCAGTTGTCTTCTATATAACCTTGGCTACATCTTCTATTGGTGGTGTGTTGGCAAAGAGTGAATTAATCTCTTTAGGAAAAGTGTCTACTTGTGATATTTTCCTGTCTCCATGTAGTGAACATTCACAACGTAGCTAATTTTAAGTTACAATTGTGATGTTAGTCACTGAATATTACTTGGAGTTCAGAAGTGATGCTAAAGTTTGTTTTAAGCTTATGAGATGGGTCTGGAACACTATATCGATTCTGGCTGCCTGCTATCCAGAGAACTCCACACATATGAAAGTACACACACACACACCAACACACACACACACACACACACACACACACACTGTAGTTAGACTTTAATTGGTCCAGGTTAGGTCACAAGAATTAAATCATTTAATTGCTTTCAAAATGACAACAAAATTCTTAACAAAACTTTTAAGACCCATATGACCTGGACTTCTTTTTCCAAGTCAAGAGTATTTCTATTTTCCTTTCAACTGTCTAGGTTCTCTCAAGGTGTTATAAGTAAATTTAGTTTGTACTTCTTCTACCTTCCTGCATTAAGACAAATTTGGTTCTATAAAAACTTTTCTTTCTTCTTAGGTGTACTATAATACTTTTTAAATCTGGACCAAATGCTGTGGGATTATTTATTTATTTATTTATTTTGTACTGTGGCTCAAACTCACGACGTCACACTTGCCAGGCAGTTGCTTATGCCACTGAGCTAAATCCCTGGCCCAATGCTGTGGGCTTTTAACTGGCTCCATGCAAACCGTGCAGTGTGTTTTATAGGGGCTGAGGTTGTAGCTCAATGGTAGAGCACTTCTTCAGCATGTGCAAAGTCCTTGGGTTGAGCCTCAGAATTGCAGGGAAATGTGAAATAGAAAAAAAAGAAAAGGTGAATTTTATTCATCATTGTCCTCCTGCAGCCTAGAACCTAATGTTCAAGTAAAATTTTAATTATACATTTTAAATGAAATAAAGCCTATGTTCTCATTTTCTTATTATAATAAAGTGCTTAATAGTATACAATATAATATAAAACAAGAAAGTAAAGAAAATCTGAAAGAAAGACACTCACAGGTCTAAATTCTCCAAAACCGTTCTGTAAAAATATATTAATATGTTTTTCAGTTGTTTTAAGGTTTAGTCAATTTAATGTTTACAACACATTATGTGCTATCCAGGATTGTCATCAATGCCTAAAGCGGTCTGCTTAAGTAAAATCTCTGCCTTTATGAAAGCAATAGAACATAATACATACGTTGAATCAACCCCTACTTCCACCCTCTGCTTTGGTTTTGAAAATTTATTTGACTTGGGAGAAAGAACTGAATTCAAATCTGACTTTATCATCTCTGAACTGGTATTTAATGACTCAGCCTCACTTTTTCCAACTGCTAAATGGGTTTAATAATAGACCTTTTTAAAGGTTATTGTGAACACTACAAGACAACTGTACACTAAAGTTTTGTGGTTCAATAATATTGAATGTTATAAAGTCCTTGGGAGGATTGGAATTGAGAAAAACTTTTGAGATTGGCAGAAGGAGGATCAATCACAGCAGCCCTTTCAGAGCATAGCTTCACATGGGTAGGGGGTCAAAGCCAGACTGCAAGGGCTTAAAAGAAATGGCGGGATATAAAAGCTGATCACTCCTCAGAGCACTTTGAAAAAGAAAGAAAATAGAAAAATATGTGGTATCTAGAGGGGGCAGCAGAGTCAAGTGAAAGTTTTTCAAGTTAAGTGTCAGTAAAGAATCCGGTAGGAAGGGGAAGTTTCACCACGCAGGAGAAACACCTCAAGCGCAAGAGGAGTGCTTCGAAGTTGCTACGGTCTGGTGCCTGGACAGGAATGAGACTTGGTGTCTGCACTTTATTAATCCTTGAATTCGAAAAGACCAAACTAAATGAGTACTACTGATATTTTTAAGACCCTTATTTTTTCTCAGGAAAGAGATAATTCTCGAAAAATGTACCAGGACAGTAAAATGAGGCAACACTGACTATCTGAAAATAATTGGGAAGAATGGATGCCACTGTTACTAATAATTAGCCGCATGTTTTCTTTGCATTTTGATCATTAGTTAAATTAGGCAAAGCAACTTACTGACAGCAGTAAGGAGTTTAGATTGTTAGTGCAATCAGACACAATGATAGATTGGGAAGCTGCGTCAGGAGGATCACTTAGACACCTTTGAGTGTAGGAGTTTGGGACCAGCCTGGACAACAAAGAGACACCACAAGTCAAAAAAAAAAAAAAAAAAAAAAAAAAAAAAAAAAAAAAAAAAAAAAAAAAAAAAAAAAAAAAAAAAAAAAAAAAAAAAAAAAAAAAAAAAGATGAGATTGTTAGCGCAATGAGATGATATTGTAGTGCATGTCAGAAATATGATCTGGGGCCGGGGATACAGCTCAGTGGTACAAGCACCTACCTGGCAAGACTAAGGTTGTGAAGAAATACAATCTGATTTATACTTTATAAGAAATTATTCCAGATACAGTTTGCAAATAATTTCATTTGATTATGTTACTAATTATTGCTGATTATAAGACCTGAAAATTCAGTTCAATAGTAGTCTGCTTAACAAGGGATTTTTGCCATGATTTTGAAGAAAGCAGTCTTAAGGACTTCCTAGCATTTTTCATTCATTTATTTCAAAGAAAGTTAACATCCATAAGTGAAACCATACATCTACGGGCATCTAATTGGTAACTAGCAGGAAACTAGTTGTGGCATGCACTGATTAGGAAGGAGGGAAAATGTGCACTATATTTTGTAAGTGTTTCCATCAAAAGTGATTATGTAAGCCAGTTAGATTTTGACATATGGAAAATTCATTTATATGAAACACCTCATTTGCTATTTATATAAATAAATGGTCATTATTAATGCTAGTTTTTTACCATTGAGAAATGTATCCAGTTGAATTCTAGCTACTGTTTATTTCTTATAATTTCCATGCTTATGAATAGGGACTCTAGTTCTGTTACATTTTAAAACTTGAGTTTCATGCTGGCTTCCTGAGTTGCTAATAGTGAGGTAACCCTTGAAGATGGGCAGTCAGCATCAACGGGACAACCCTTGAAGGACATTTAATATAGTAACAGTGAAGTAGTTACTGCTTATTGAATCTCTATTTCAAGCAAATACACGGTGCTGACTATATGCATTATCTAACTTAATCTCCCAACCTAACAAATATGCATTATTGTATCCACAATATCAGTAGAAGAACCCATTTCTGTTTTAGTTGGAATTTTTGTTTCACACTGGAGAGAATCAGTCTCCTGAGAAGCAGATTTTTTTTTTCAGGTTTCTGAGTGAGGATTTGATCTATGAGAATTGTGAAAGACATGGAAACCCCTGACACAGGGGTTACAACTAAAAGCATTACAACCATTGGAACAACTCTAAAAATACTGTCTCAGAAATAAGAAAAACATAAAAAACATGAGAGTTTCCTTTTGTCACCTTAGCCTGGCCTTTTGACCTAATTCTGGTGCTGTTGACATTGTTGCTATAGTGAAATGTAATGCTAATTTCAGGGATAGTGCATGGGACAGACTAACATTTTAAAAATCTGGTATTGTGTTTCATATTAGTTTCAAATATTATTAATTGCTTAACTCCATTTTAAGTAGGGTACAGTGATCATGGTATGAGTCTTCAATATGTGTGTATGCCTGCACAAGCTACACATTAATTTACAGTTTATGCTTTTCAATTTACATTAAGTTAAATTTAATTTTAAAAATTGCAATGTATTTGATAACTCAAAAAGTGTGTAAAGCTACAACAGAATAGAACTACAAAATAGAACATATAAAATCATTTTTCACTTTGAGAAAAATGAAGAAAGGAAAATCTTCAGATACCATATGAAGGGGAAACTCACTGTCAGGAATGAATCAAAGTTGTAGCTTGAGGGATTTACAGGGAAGTCAGGTCAAAACTGAAGCCTCAACAGTCAGAAAATGGGTTTTATCACTAGTGCAGGAGGAAAGTTTCTGAGGACTAGAATTCTGAGGACAAGAAACTAGAATCAAGCTACTGGGAATGATGAAGATTCCATATTTCTAAAGAAAATTCCTGGGGGTAGAGAAAACATTTATGTATTACAGGTGGTTAGAAAAAAATTACCTCTAAGAAACCAGAAAAGAAGGCCTTTGCGGTATTCTTGTATGGGGTCCTTGTGTAGCAGAGACCCCAGAGAGCTACCGTTGAAACTAGTCAAGGCAAATTCATATTCATCTAAATCACCAAAGGTAACTAGGGATACACTGACATGAAGCTTTTCACTAACAACAATAAGTGGCAGAAAAAATTGAGATAACATACCCAATTAAGTAATTATTAAAAAGACAAAAATAAACAAACTTGCACAGTATAAAGACTTTTATTACTCTCAAGTTATTGTTAAAAAGCAAAATAGAGGCATAAATTGGGAACAAAAAGGACTAACATATGTCTGCTATTTGCTCCAGGAAAGAAGCTAGAAAGAATGGGGGAAATACAAATTTGGGAGAAAAAAGAACAAGAAAAACACAAAATAATATAGTAGAAATAAATAAAAATATATATTCATAATAATGTGTAGATCAATTCTACCATCAAATGACATAAGAGGGATAAGTAAATATATATTAATTATAATTTGTGTATGTTAATTCTACAATTAAAAGACAAAGACAGTAGGATTGGGTTTTTCAAAATGTTGCGCTTTGTAGAATACAATATTTCTGGGGTTTCTTGCCAAACATGAATCACACATAAGAAAACATCAATTACACTTAAAGTGTATTCATTAACATATATTCTCTACATTCTTCAAGAATGTCAAGGTGGCAACTTTTTTTTTCTTTTTTTTTTTTTTACTATATTGTGCCAAATTGAAAGAAATTTAAACCATGTGACAACTATATTCACCATGTGATTCTGGATTGATTCTGTATTCTATCTTGGACCAATAAGGAATGCTACTGGGAAAAATGACAAAATAGAACCATATCTATGGATCACTGACAACATTAATTTATAGTAAATTTCTGATCTTAGCGGTTGCACCGTGCTTGTTTTGCAACAGTACTCACTGAAATGTTAAACAGCAATAAGTTTCATGTTCCAATTTGAATCAGAAACAGTTCATAAATGTCACTGGCAAAACTGGGTGAGAATTATACATGAGCTCTTTGTATAATTTTTTGTGTAAATTTGATGTTCATTCCCAAATAAAAAAATGCTGTCATCCAAACTCCCAATGTAAGTAGTCTCAGTTTATCATTATAATTATAAAATTACAGCAGAGGAATATCTTTCCCTGTAGGAGATGCTTAGTGAAACAGTAGTGTCGAATTGTACTGATACCTACAACTTACTTTCAAAAGGTACAGAAATACATAGATCAATAGATGGATATGGAGAGATAGACCACAAAAGAAAGCAAAACCAAAAGGCAGCACTAACCATTTAGATGTTCCTTATATTATTATTATTATTAAATTTTTATTTTTATTTTATTTTTGGTACTGGGAATCAAACCCAGGACCTTGCAACTGCCAGGCAGGCATTTGTGCCACTGAAGTCTACCCCTGGCCCTTCCTTGTGTTGTTTTGTTTTGCATCAGATTCCCTGGAAGAACAGTTTGAGGCATGGACATGGGTGCTTTATGGTAAAGATAGAAGCGTGACACAGGAGTATCCAAGGGAAGAGCGGGGTGAGCTAAAATGACATTTCAAGCAAAACCACCCTTGACTTGGATTCTGGGGTCCTAGAGCTCTTATCACAATCTACCTTGCGGTAAGACTACTGGCATTTTGTAAGCCCCAACATGCAGTCATTGGCTGTGGGCTGAAGATTGAATGGGGCAGGTATTGGTAAACAGGATAGAAGAAGGAGGTATATAACTTGCAGGCAGAAACAGCCCTGATCAGTTAAGAGGAAGTCTGTGGAGAAGGGCTGTGCTGCAGTAGCAGGAAACACTAACCGTGGTTGTGGTAGGATGCTGCAGCCAAATACAGGGAAACCAGCAGGCTTTCATTGCCGATGCTTGAGTTCCCTCTATCTTTCTGTATTTTTGAACATTTTTATAAAAAGAAATTGGAGAAAAATCATGAATCCTTGGCAGACACAAAGAAATTTTGAAAGTTCAATAGCATTTTTGCAAAATACTACTAATTTATCAGTAATTGTATAATAGAAGTAGTTATTTAACTAGATGAAAACTTCTGCCAAAAAAAACTTCACCTGACTTCACACTTAAAGGCAAAACTTTGGAAGCATCTGTGCTGAAATCAGAAATAGGAAAAGACAGGCTATATAACATTACATTTCATTATTTGAATAGATACTAACTGTAGATAAAAAGAGAATAAGGAAGCAACATGAGATTTGGAAAGAAAAAGAAAAGTTATTATACTTGCTGACATCATTGTTTTCTATTGTAGAAGACCTAATAATAATCTATACATTTTTAAAAATGTGATCTTAATAGATAAAGAGAAACCAAAATTTTTCTGTCATACTAATAACAAATTAGAAAATTTAAATAGCAAGGACTTTCCTTACAGAATAGTAACAAAACCTGTATGATTCGTTGGACTAAATATACTAAAGAAGTTCACGACCCATTTGAGAAAACTTCAAAATGTTAATGAAGGAAATAAAAAGAGATCTGAAGAGACAGAAAGAGACCAAACATTTCCCTCAATAGAAAATTTCTCCAAGTGATATAAATCTTTAATGTAACTTTAAACAAATCTCAAAGTGGCTTTTACTGAAGTGAAATTCATATTAAAGAGTAAATAGTCAAAATAGCCAAAACAAATCTATTATACAGCTATTAAGTTTTATTATGGAGATATAATTTGAACAATATAAGCTTGATGTTTGGGTAGATAAAAGAAGTTTTATAAAACAACAGAGAGGCTAGGAACTAAGAGAAACATATACAAGAGCTTGGACACCAGAAAATTAGAAACAACTGTATGGTGAAACGAAGGTCTATCAAATAGATAACATGTGAGCAAATGTAAGGAAGAAACTTGATTCTTACATGAACCCACAAAATAAAATAAATTCCAAGTGGTCTAAATTTCAAAATGTGAGAAACCATTTTTTAAAACCATACCAGAGATATTTGAGGAGTATCTTTTTTGTGGCAGTGAGGATTGACCCAGAGCCTTGCACACACTTGGCAAGCACTCTACCACTGAGGTACATTCCCTGCTCAGACCATCTTAAACTTGGAGTAAGATAGGATTTCTTTTCTTTTCTTTTTTTTTGAGTGGTGGGGAGTGGGTAACAGGAATCCAGCTCAGGACCTTGCAATTGCCAGGCAGGTTTTCTTAAGAAATATATAAGAAGGCGAATCATAAGAAAATAAACAAATTATTGTATTAGTTTATATAAAAGTTAAATTTCTGTATGACAAATAATGTCCTAGGAAAAATTTTCAAACCATTCATTTACTGAGGGAAAGTTTTTATAAAGGCTATAATTCCTGACAATCAAAAAATTAAAACAGCAAAAACAGCAACAAAAGAGAAGATGTATGGAGAAAAAAAAAAAAAAAGGAAGGAGTGAGACAGAAAGAGAAAGAAATAAGAGAACTGAAGATAAAATTATTTGAAGTTCATAATAGATAAAATTATTTGAAGTTTCAGACAGAAAAATCTGAATGGTCAACAAGAAAATTAAAGGTGGTGATCCTTAATAATAATCATGGGACTGGGAGTGAACTACACTGAGAGAGCATTTAGCACTTATCATATTACCAAATTAGAAAAAGACATATAAACTTTACAAAATCAGGCCTTGAGAAGGGTGTAGAACAGTGGCAAAATACATCTGCCTGTGAGATGTGCATTGGTACAACTACTTGAGGAAACAGTATCTACTAAAGATGAATATGTGCATACTTCCCCATCTAACAAGTAGACACTGTCAGAGGTGTGCCAGAATGTTCTCTGCGGTAATATTTATAATGGAGAAACAAGGACATTCACAAATCTTCCAAATAGGAAACAAAATGCGTAAATAAGCTGTGGCATGAACAGGAGTTATAGCCTAATATATATATAATATGTATATATATAGGCATACCTAATATATTAGGTATATATATTATACATGTAATAGGTATATAGTATATATAAAATAGGCATATATAATATATAAACCTAGGTATATATATTATATATTATAAATTTATATGTCTAATATATATACATAAATTTATATATGTATAATATATAAACATATATTAGCTATATACTAGATATACATATATTCCTAATACATATTAGTTTATTCCTAATATATATTAGTTTATAACTATATATATTATATATATTAGGTGTATATAATATATATATTAAAATATATATAATATATATATTCTCAAGGTAGTTTCAAAGGTTGAATTGTCAGGCAGTTTGCTGAATTGTATGACTGCATTATAAAATTTTTAAAACACAAGACAATACAGTATATTGTCAGTAGATTTATACACATCTGTGCGTAAAATCATTTAGAGCATAAATTGACTGAAAGACATCAAATTGATATCTTGATATTGGCTAGAGGAAGAAAAGAGTAGATGATGAATTTGAAGAAGGGAATAAAGGGAACTTTCATTTGCTATGGATTTTCCTATATAAAATGGAACATTTTATGAATGTATGTATAAAAGTGTATGCATTTATGTATACGCCTCTCTTTCTGCATGGACTCTGAGACAGAATTATTCAAATGAGTAATTTTGGCGAGAATTTTTATATCAAATTTTTCCTTGTTCTTTCACTTTTTAATGTTAAAAAGTTTAAAACTCTAAATGTAAATCAAATGGTGAGCTTCACTAACCTGAGGTCAAGGGACTAACACAGGCATTAGAATTCTAAGGAGGCCTGCAAAACACTAGCATCAGTAATGGTAATTTACCTGCCCCCTTAAGAGGAAGTCAAATGGCAGTGTCAGGTTCCAGCTGTGCTGCTAGTTAACACTTCAGCTCCAGCAGACTCTGGAGTGTTTTCCTGGAGGAAGTGTTTTGAGGATACAGAGGTAGAGACGAAACCAGGGGCTTCTGAGTAAATGAAGCTCAGAGAAAAAGGCAGAATGCAGGAATAAATTTTCAAGCGACCAGGGGAGGTCAGCAAAGCAAAACCAACCAACCAAACAACACCCTGAAAAAACTGAGGGCTGAAGAAATATTTTCTATTTGGACACTCCTGAGGCTACCATTTTTTTCTTTTTTTCTTAGTACGTGTTTGGGGTACATAATAAATACAGTCACGTGGGGAATCCGTACATGCACACGACACATCTTGATTCTGTTTGTGTCCCCTTTCCCTCTTCCTCTTCTTCCCTTTCCATATCAGACTTTTGCCTTCTCCCTGCTTTTTGGTATGGGGAAAAGTTGTATAGGAATTTATATTTCATATTTTGATTTTTGTAATCTTTCCAAAATATCCCATTTGCTTTTACTACCTCTTCTTGTCCCAAACAAGTGAAAATTACTGAATGCCTTTCAAACCTATGAGATTTTAAGGCAAAGTAAATTTGGTTATATGCCTCAGAAATATTACACTGTGATCCATACAAAGTCTTTCTATGGAAAGACTTCAAATGTAAAAATGTAGAGATTGCCCTAACTTTAAATATAGCATATTGCTTTTATATTATTAATATAATGCAAATGCTTTTTTTGAAATATAAAATAACATATATTACTTTTTCTGTATACAACCATAACATTTTAGGAAGTTACTTTAAAAATCACTTAAATGTATAGTCAAAAGTGTTAGAAAATATTTTCACTTAGAGAGTTTTGTTGATTTCATGTATAAAACAGCAGTTAAAATCAATTTTCCTTTATAATATAGCAATTGAAGAAAAACTTCAGATGTAGCTGAGTATGAATATTTTAAATGACTTGTAATCTCACCAGTTATTGAAAAGTTAATTCCAAACAAATTTATTTTACTTTATTTTGTGACTTATAACCAAAAACAACTGAATTAGTACCAGACATTAATTCACTATGAACTTTGAGGCACCAGTAGTTGTTTTTGGCTTGTTTGGTTCCTTCTGGCTCCACGTCACTATATTCTTGGTCCTGAGAGGAACCTAGAGTTTCAGGAGACTTTGTGAGAGCCATCACTTTCCATGAGCTCAGGTTTTCCCTGTGAAGTGGACTAAGCCCTCTCAGAGCCTGGCTTCTCAGGGGAGCGCAGCAAGCATAGCCAGGACTTGGCTTTGCTAGGCTGTTTTATCTTCATGCTCTTCTAGCATGTTCCATATTAAAATTCCTTTATAGCCAGAATGAAGTCTACACTATTTCCATACATTCTAAATCTCACCAGAAGTGATTATTCTATTCTCAGAACTCCTGTGACCTTCAAAGTTTATGGCTGCCATATTCAAACTTCAAGGACAGCTATGATAGGTCCCAAGATCCAGAATAAGCACACATATGGAAGACACTTGCCAATAAGTACAAAACATTTTTCTATTTTTGAATGAAAATGTGTAAAAGCATATGTATTTGGAAATGTGTGCTATTGGTCTTATCTAAGCACTCACACATATGCAAACACCCCACAGAGAGCCAGCACTTCAGACTTCATAAGTTGAAATATTAATTCATATTTTCACCTGAGAGAGCATATTTACTTATTTTGATAATACTTATTTTAACATATAAAAAACCACTCGTTACAATTTATTTTGAATTTTTTGGAGCAGCTAATGATTCTAACTTATGCAAGTCTTTCAATTAGTTCAGAATATAAGTCTATACTAAAGTTAGCTATTGAAGACTCAATGCCATAACCAGGTATTTCATAGAATTTAAAACCATCCATAAAGTAAGAATGCTGATTTTTACAAATAAATCAATTAGGTTGGCTTGGTAATCAGTCAAATGCAAAGATTCATGCATCATCATGTTTTGACCATCTCCCTATGATTCTAGTTTTAGGCACATCAGGTGGTAAGGCTGAAATCTGAAATGCAGACTTTTTTGACTGTAACACCTGTGTTCTTTCTACTGCCTGAATGGTCGAAAAAGAAGAAATAATTATCAGGTAAATAAAGTGGTGTCAGCAAAATCTATGAAAGGAACTGCAACACAAAAATCACATATGGCATGATAAATAGAAGGAAATTAGTCTTTCAAGCAATCAGAGCCTATGAAGACTTTTAAACATATAGGATATATGATTTGTATTTGCATTTTATTTGTCAGTAGTCAAGAAAGAATGCATTTTTGGAAATTATTGGAATAATCTTGATTTTCACCTTGAATGTCTCACAGGATAAGGGGCAGTAGAACAATTTGCAAAAGGGGATTTAAAAAATATATGGAAGGTAAGATAAGGAGCTGGAGGTAGACTGGTGACGACAAGCACAGTGAGAGGATAGTGAAATAATAATCATTATCTGATGTCTTGCTTAGGTGAAAATAAAGTAGAAATAAAAAATGTAAAGAGAAGGTTTAATTCATGGAAGTATCAAGACATGGACAATGATGAGTTCAGTCAGAGAAATAATGTTAATTACATTGTAAACATGTCCATAAGGGAATTTGATATGTGATTGGTGCTCAGTGAGAAATAGGTTGGAATTTTCCCATAAATGGAAAATAATTGATCAGGGAGAGATAGTTAAGCAAGCTGAAATGTAGTTAGAGGAACAAGTTTACTACAGAGGCCAGGGAATGAACAACTGAAGAGAATTTGTGTCAAGGAAACAATCAGAGTAAAGAATTTTATTTCATTAAGTGGAACTAAGATGACCTAGAGTGGGATATATGTCTGTTAATTCATATAAATCCATCATATTGTACATCCACCTACATGAATGTGTGTGTATATCACACACACACATCTCAAATCTTATTTTCATATATTAAAACATAAAACCTGTATACCTATATTTATGTATAGCGTTTTTATATATCCGTCATAGGTGGATTACATAAATATAGTACACATAAATGCATATAGGTAGTGAGTATATATTACTATTGCTTATTTATATACTATATAAGAAGAGAGATGTTTAACCATTACAATTTTTAATATATATTCTTTTAATTTGCAGATACACAGATACACTAGAAGACAATTAAGTTAAATATTACGTTAAATAACAGCCAAAAGAAATAAGGTGAGCCCAAGTTTACTTAAGTTTGGAAATTCTTTCAGCAAATGATCAGAATACTTAGCTTTTACTATTAGCAATGCCAAAAGGTATAATATGATTGTAAAAAAACGACATTTTGGATGTTAAGAAGATTAATGTTACATTTTGCTTTCCAATGTTGCTACATTTCTCATTTGTATTTAGATATTGACTCAATCTAATAGATTTATTTGTGCACAAAGCATTAAATAGACATTCTAATGGTCCTGGGATAATAATATTAACAAGACAGGAACTGTGCATTAAAGGAGCTTATTGTCCAGCGTGAATGGCACAGATGCAAATACAAATAAACGATAAAATCAATAACAGAAATACATGCAATATGTAGAAAGATCTTAAAGGAAAGGATGAATTTATTTGGTAATTGTTTATTGTCTATTTAGGAACATATTTAATGTGTCTCATAATATGAAATTAAGGAAAAAATGAATAACAATAAATTCAGAAGAAAAAATGCTTAAATAAATAATTTGAAGACAATAACAAACAGACAAAAAGAATGTATAACTTACGGTCTAATAAATGCTAGAATAGGCATTTGACTTCCAAACTTTCTGGAAGGTTGGCAAAAATGAGAATATGATTAATTATATTATTCATATTTCCTCACAAGGAAAGAATCTATTCATAGTGCTGGATCAAAAGAGATCTTCTTTGTAAATATTCAAAAAGAAAACAATACACCACCATTAACAATATTCATATATTAAATACAGTGGCTGTCACCATGGGCTAATGGTGTGGTAACACCAAATTACATTGAATAAAAGCGATTTTACAGGAGAATAAACCATATGGTCCAGATGCATAGATTTCTGCATGTGAAGTTTATCTCAAGGATAGAGTTTTTGTATCTATACAGATATGTGCACTATATTACACTCAGGCAACTCTGCAAATTTTTGTTGGCCAACCACTTATGTTGCCCAGTGTGGAGATGAATATTAGGCATCAGTGAGTTCAAGGTTGCATGCAGTCTTTGAGAATCACTTAAGGCGCAGCTATTTCAGTCTAAAAATAATGTAAGTGCCTAACTTTCTCTGAGATGAAAATGGATATAGAGGAAAAGAACCATGGAATTTTAGCTAGGTTTTGTTGTTATTGTTGTTGTTGCTGTTTTCAGACAGAGTCTGACTGTATTGCCCAGGCTGGTTTGGACCTCATTATCCTCCTGCCTCAGTCTCTTGAGTAACTGGCACTGCGGACAGACCACCATGTCCAACCCATAGTTTTTTTTTTTTTAACTTGTAGTAAAATACAAGTAATATAACATTTTTCACCTTGACCATCTTCTAAATGTGCAATTCAGTGACATTAAGTACTTTCACATATTTGTTGCCATCACTAACTGCAGAGAATTCTTTCATCTTGCCAAACTAAAACTGTATTCATGAAACAATGACTTCTCATTTTTCCATCCCCTGGTTGTTGGCAGCTGCCATTCTAATTTCTGTCTCTATGAATTTGACTACTGTAGATACCCCATGAAGTGGAATCATGTAGAATATAAATATGAAACGCTTCCCTAATTTGCAGCTCATCCTTGCAGGCATCCATGTTCATTTTCTCTTGTTTTAGTTTTAGTGTATGTGCTGCTGAAGTGATCGCTTTGGCTGGCTTTTGAGGTAGAACAGACTTTTGGGGTAAAATAGAAGAAGCCCTCTGCAAGGTCAGGATACCATTACAAGATTTCTTTTGTGTTGATGACAACTGAGGTCAGGAGGGATGCTGAAGGACACGAGATTAAAGAGGCAGGAACAAGTCAGATGCTAAAAGACTCTGTGAACTGAGGCAAGAGCTTGGATGGATACACAAAGGGAATGGTGTAGGAAATTAAAATTTGTAATTTGAAAAATAATTCTGGAAACAAGAGCCCTGGAAAGTGATAAAATTTGAGAGACAGTGGCTCATTAGAAGGCTATGGCAAGTATCTGAACAAACTCTTTTCCTGTCTTGACAAGCTATTAGAGAGGGTATTGCAGAATTGTAGATTGTGGAGAAATTAATCTGAGCTGTGGATACCATGTCCTTACAATCTTCTTTTTCAAACTTAAAAGAAAACTTTGACATTTTAGAAAATCTTACATTTCAACAAAGGATCCAGAGAAGGGAAAGGCAAAATCTAAGTCACATTTCAATCTATAAGAGGCTTTCTGAAGGGGTGTTCCTTTCCACGGGTCTCATTCCATTCCCCATATGATTTGTGTATGAAGTATGCTAAATCCTTCAATGTAGAGGTCTTCGGGACTGCTGTGTAAGTCACTTGCTATTATACAATTTTTCATTAAAAAATGGAACCAAAACACACATTTTTCCATCATGATAAACTTTCTGGCTTTACATTCCTTGAAGACATAATTCAGTGGTTAAGATGATGGCAGATGCTCTGGGATTCCACCACAAGCAGTATTGGACTTACTGCTGTTGCTGTGTCTCACCCACTGAAAGAATTAACTCCTTGAGGCTGAAGAAAAGGAAAAGGGGATAATTCCTGCCCATCACAAAGGGTCATTGCTTAATCCCTGGAACAAAAGACAGGTGAACAAGAGAAAAGTTAGATTCATTTGATCATGGTTTTTTGTGCCATGGGAACATTTATGATAAAGATACCAAGGGTAAACTACCTACCTATTTTTATGTCAGGTTTGAGGAAGTGTGGGCAGTCATTTGGAAAGATGACTGGAGAAAAAGAGAATGATCTAACAGTAACAGACTAAGGGAGAAAATCCTACAAAACTATCTACTCAGATTCTTGTTCTCTCTATGAGCATTCTTTTTTTTCTGGTATCAGGCCAGGCTCTTTCAGGAATGAAGCCCTCCTGATTATAATCAAATGAGGTGGGTGATACAATTTCTTTACTGTGATTGGTGGGTTGTTGGTGGTGATATTTTTAGCTTCTATGGTAAAGCAATTTTGGAGGTGAGAAGTTCTAGTTTCTATGGCCGGCCTTGAGAAAGAATTCTAGTTTCTCTGGGTTGTTTCAAGGGAGAATGAAGGGTCAGAGACAGCAGGACAGGAAAAGTACAGTGAGAAACAATGATTCTAAGGCCTTTACTTTGCGGTGTTGTTTTTTTGAGTACCAACATTGGCCATTACTTTGCACTGGTTCTTTGTGGACACACAATTCTCATCTTGTGCTCTGGTCCACATATTGTAGTGAACACTACCTGAAGTGCTGTCTGAAGTCACTGTTCCCTCCACAAGACGGATCTAGCTCTGACTCTGTATCTTTGCTCTCACCATTGTATCCACCTTTTGTGCTCTCCCTCACCCTTTTTCCAGGTGTGGAAATCTGAACAATTCTTTAAGATTCTTGCCAAGTAGAAAAATGTGAGGCTTTGTCAAGAAAATGCACTGGGACGAGTCTTTTCATTCTCCAAAGCCCCAGTGGCCTTTGCTTTCACCTTTTCCATAGTGCTTACTCCATTTCAGGTCTCAATGCTTATTTTAAACTTGCTTGAAAATATAGTCAATGTCATAATTATGCTTAAACTTCTGTTTGCACAAAGGAAATAATAATAATTGTATAGGTTCATATATCCTACAAATGTTTGTTCATTGTTTATTAGACAGCAAACATTTTTAGTATTAAAAATGACCAACAAACAAGAAATGTCCTCTAATCTCAAAAAATCTTGATTTGGGCAGGTGTTCTCTCAGAAATGTTTTAGATTAGCACTCTGGCTAGCCCCATGCTCCAGGGGCTCTGAACTCCTTGCAGCCAGATGCAAGGTCCTGGTGGTGCCACACTCCAGGGGTGTGCTCCGCCTAGCCACCTGGGTCCTGGAGGTTCTAAATTCCACGCAGCCAGGCATAAGTCACCAGCATGACACTCTGAGAGTTGTACTCTCTAGCTGCACAGAGGATCCAAGCTCTGCCCAGCCCAGAGTCCCACTGTAATCCATAAGGGGAAAGCACAGCCAGCCTCACAGGACACAGAAGTACTGAGCCCAGCCCAGCTCAGAGCCCCAGAGCTACTCATCAGGGACTGACCAGAACAGCCAAAGAGTCTTGGAGAATTTGAGTTCTGCCCATCAGAGCACTAGGCCCCAGCTTCATAGTTAACAAGTGTGGTCCAACAAGACACATGGCAGGTCCTGAACTCTGCCCAGCCAGGAGCAAGTCCCTGGCACCATACACCAGGGATACTCTCTGGCTAGCCCTGTGTTCCAGAGGCTCTGAACTCCTTGTAGCCAGACACAAGGTCCCAGTGGTGCCACAATATGGGGCACACTCCACCTAGCTACCTTGGTTGCAGAGGTTCTGAACTCCACTCAGCCAGGTTCTAGGGCCTGGTGACATGCTCCAGGGGTGTGCTCCTGCTAGGTGCAGGGAGGATACAAGCTTTGCCCAGCCCAACGTCCCAGGGCAACCCAACAAAGTACATCAGCAAAACAAACAGAGATCCTCACAGGCCACAGAGCACAAGGCTCTGGCACCATAGTTTGGGGGTGTGCTCTGGCTAGCTACAGGAATATTGGAGAATGGAAAGTCTACTCAATGCAGCATTCCAGTGCAATTCATCAGGAAGCAACCTGGCCAGCCACACAGGTCCCAGAGGAAAATGACAAAATGAAACAGTAAGATGCAGTCTCAGTCCTCCAGCTCACCAAGAGCAAACCCAAAAGCACTGAAAGGGAAAATCCTTGAAATCATACAACTGAACTTTCTGAAATGATAGCAACTGAAGTAAAGAAACATCTCCATGAAGCTAAAGAGGAAATTAGATCAGAAATAATCTCTCAGATAAAAAAAGGAAATGACAAACTTTATGAAAGAAGTGCTGTGTGTGTCTGAAGAAGATCAAGATAAAAAATAGAAGAACACAAGAAAATGATGGAAACTTTGAATGAACAATATAAGACAGAATTCAAATACATGAAACAGATTCAAAAGGATATTCAGGAAATTAAAAATTCATTGAAAGTTGGCAAAATCACTTGAATGATGCTGAAGATAGACTCAGATCTTGAAGACAGCATGGAAGCTTATGATCCTGGAAGAGAAGATTTCTTAAAAATAACAAGAAACCAGGAAACAACAATTCAACAGCTGTAAGATGATGCAAAGAGAAACAATATAAGATTGATAGGTGTTAAGGAAAAGGAAGGGGTCAATATGAATGACCTGAGAAGACTATTTGAAGAAATAATAGCAGAAAATGTTCCAAAAATGGGAAGACAATCATATAGACACATAAGTGAGGCATACAGAATCCTAATTAACCATAACCAAAATAAATCTTCACCCAGACATGTAATAATTAGGATATAAGAAATTCAGTACAAGAACAGAATACTAAAAGCTATCAGAGAAAAGAAACAGATCACCTATGAAGGAAAGTCTATCAGAATCATGGCAGACTTCTCAACACAAACCTTCAAGTCAAGAAGAGCTTGGTGTAGTATTCCAAATACGGAAAGAAAACAACTTTCTTTTTTTTTATTTAAGAGAAAATAGATACAGAAGCTAGAAATAAAAGTCAAAAAAAGACAGACAAACAACAACAGATCTGATACAATAACACTGTAGGTTTACACACTGAGGTGGTTGAAGTTTGGCAGTAGTTACAATATTGCATATCGTTACATTCCTAGGGGTTGGGGATATTGACAGATATAGACATGTAAGATTCATCAATTCAGGTATATTAACTTTTCTTTTTCAATAGCTATTGTATTTAGCAATACGGTTTTTTTTAACTGTCTTATTTATGCATGTTTATAAATTTATGTCTTTT
>RJWM01026374.1:0-28166 GCA_004363535.1 Dasyprocta punctata | reverse complement strand
GCCTGAACCCGACAATAATCCTGTTGACATAACCATGTTGATCAAAGCGATCCCCTATCTGCCCCAGGCCAGTTCCTGTAGCTCAAGGTGGAATTCACTCAGCGGATCCGGATCCGGTGAATATAAAAGGTCTTGTCCCAGCCTGAGAGTAGCCACATCCTGGAAGAGGTGGCAAAGGACCAGTCCCCTCCTGCCAGAGCCAGGCATGGCGCCCTCGGAAGACCCCAGGGACTGGAGATCCACCCTCAGAGACACCCTAGGCCAGGAGACCATCTCCGGTGAGAGGAGTTCGGGGCTCTGGACTGGAGGGCGGTGGCTGGCTGGGGTCCCGTGGCAGACTCGGTTTGGGGCTGCTGACTTCTCAAGCGCAGTGGGCTTCATTCACTTCCGGTATTAAGCAACCTGCCAGCGTGTCAGTTTCCTCCTGTGCTCTTGTCACATTAAGAGCATGCAGTCACAAGGACAGGCGTATCACTCTGGTAACCTGGAAAGTTACTTTTTTTGGAGGGTAGAGGTTCTGGGAGTTGAATCCAGGGACTTTGCCCTAAATACAACCCCAGCCCTTTTTTATTTTGAGACAGGCTTTTGCTAAATCGTCCAGGCTGGGGTCTAATTTGTGATCCTCTTGCCTCAGCCTCCCAGAGTGCTGAGATTACAGGCATGTGCCATGATACCCAGTTAAAAAGTCTTTGGATTCAAACAGACCTGCTTTGGCCATAGCTTCACTGATAAATTATCTGATTGGTTCCTTCACTCTTCTACTGAGTGTTGGACTCTGAGCTGAGGGCGGGGTGGTGGCCAGGTTAGAAAGAGCAGGGAACGGCAGAGCAGATGACCCAGGCACAGGTAGGATTCTCCAAGGCTGTGAATGAGATTGTGTAGGAGGGGGTGCTGGGCTTGATGGTGCATTCTAGTAATCCTAGCACTCTGGGAGGCTGATGCAGGAGGAATACAAATCGGAGCCCAATTTAGTGAGTTCGTCAATAAAGGGCAGGAGATGTAGCCCAAAGGAAAAGGGCCTGGGCTTGATTCCTGTTACCAAAAAAAGAAAAGAAAAGAAAATTATGCAGGCGGGGAGGTACCATCGTGCTCCCTGAAGACCACCAACATTTGTGCAAACTGAGCCTTGGTTTCCTCATCTGTAGCAGGCAGTGCTGGCCATCCTTGCTCATTGAGGACCTTGCTACTCACCATATGCCCCTCGGACCAGCAGGCGGAGCAGCACCCTGGCTGCTTCTAAGAAAGGCCGGATCTCAGGCCCCACCCAGACCCTGGGGAGCTACTGTGCTGTCCGGTGGAGGGGCTTGGAGACAAAGTCCTAGAAGGCCGGCTGCTTGACAGAGGGAGACACCAGGATCAAAACTCAGGCTAGGGGTGCATGCAGCTCAGTGTAGAGCATTTGCCATGGTCATTCTTGAGGCCCTGGGTTCATCCCCAGCACTGTGAAACAAAACAAAAATATAAATAACTTGTAATCGCAGCACTGGGGAGGCTGAGACAGGAGGAGCGTTGTGTGTTCAAGGTCAGCCTGGGCTACCTAGTGAATTTAAGGCCAGCTCAGACTATACAACAAGACCGTCTCTGACAAACAACCAAAACCAAAACCAAACCAAACCAAACCAAAAAACAAAGAAAGAAAGAAAGAAAGAAAGAAAGAAAGAAGAAAGAAAGAAAGAAACCCCTCAGGTCTCTCATGCTGAAATCATGTCCTTAGAACCCCACCTGTCCTATCTATGTCTCTCCATGTAGGTTAGGCTGGCCTCCAACTCACAGCCATCCTCCTGCCTCAGCCTCCCTGGTGCTGGGATTACAAGCGCACGCCACCATGCCTGGGGTCATCATTACGCAATCAGTTAGCAAAAAAATGCATGAACTGAGGAGTGAGTGAGCTGCGCTGGCCAACACCAACCTGTGATCGTTTCCTTCCTTCTAGGTGGGAAGCCTGTCCGCCCTCGGGCCATCCCCATGGCGCATGTGACTTTTGTCATTGACTGTGCCCGTGGGAAGCAGCTCTCCCTGGCAGCACCCCCAGTGCCACCCCAAGTCCCCATTCCCAGCCAGGGCCCCATCACCCCATCAGTGAAGACCTATATTGTGTTCTGTGGGGAGAACCAGGCCTCCATGACTCGGGGCATACCCCTGGAGGGGAGGTGCTCTGCTCGGGCCAAGGACACCCTGCCACCCTGCCCAGGGGCCAAGGCCCCTGCCTCCCACCCCGCCAGCCTGTCCAGCCCCCAGGAGGTTCCCAAAGCCAAGGGGAGCCCCCGGAAGGTTGGGGCAGCGGCATCCTCACCTTGGGGGGCTGTCAAGGGCTCACTCAAAGCCCTGTCCTCCTGTGTCTGCGGGCAGGCGGATTAGAGCTGCACACCCAGATCCAGCCTCCCTTCCCCAGCCGGACGGGGGGCTTTCGTGCCTTGCCTGAGCCCAAGGCCAGGGCCGCCACTGTGATTTTTGGGGGGCTCACGTTCTTGGGGTGGGGGATGGGAGGACGGAACAAATAACCAAATAAACGCTGCTTGGAACAGGGACGCGTCTGTGCGGGTGGGAAACAGGACCAGCGTGACAGGGAGCAGCTTTCCCAACTCCGGAGCTTGGGAAGGGACTTGCCGAGCAGGTGACGCTGGAGGGTGATGGGAGGGTGATCGGAGAGATGGCATCTCCTCCCAGGGGAGATCAGAATGCGGGCCAGGAGCGCACAGGACACTGGGAGGGGGTGTGACCAACTGATTGGGAAATGAAGCCTGCCTGTCATCCCAGCACTCAGGAGGCTGAGGCAAGAGGAGCACCATGAGTTCAAAGCCAGCCTGAGCTACATAGTGAGACCCTGTCTCAACAAACAAAAAAGCCGGGCGTGGTGGCGCACAGCTTTAATCCCAGCACTCGGGAGGCTGCGGTAGGCGGAACATTCTGAGTTTGAGGCCGGCTTGGGCTACAAAGTGAGCATAAGGCCGACCTGAGCTACACAGTGCGACCCTGTCTCAAAAAACTAGGGCTGGGAGTTTAGTTCAGTGGCCTAAGCACCTGCCTGGCAGGTGTGACGTTGTGAGTTCGATCCCCAGAGCCACAAACAAAAAAAAAAAGAGGGAGGTGGTCAGAAATGACATGGAGGATTATATTTGTTCAAATGAAGAAATTATTTCTTCTTACTGCACATCAGGGTCACGATGCCCCATGGATGGGTCAGTGAATGGGAAACAGGGGTGCTTGATCCCCAACCCACAGGGCCGTCATGCTCCAGGGCAGGAGGGGGTCACTGGTGGGGGGGTGTAAGTCTTAAGAGGTGCAAAGCACTTGAAGCTCCCAGACACAGCTGCTGGGAGTTCACTGCGTATTCAGGGGCCGCCCTACCAGGTCTGAGCACTGCCCGTCCCTACCACTGTGGACTCCATGCCAGCGCCTGTGTGGGGAAGCACTGTTCGCACACCCATTTCACGGTTCAGGAACAGAGGCACAGAGAGGTTGAGGAAGGCACCCAAGGTCACACAGCCTGCTGTGAGGTCAGCACCCAGGCGAGCTGGGAGCCCAAGCTCTTGGTCCCACTCTGGGGGGCACAGCCACCTGCGCTGGCAGCATCTCTTCTAGGCAGAGGGGGTCCTGAGAGCACAGACACATCCCTGTCCCTGAACTCACACCCTGGGTGACTCAAGAAGGGAGCCAATGGCTACCCGAGCTTTAGATGAACGCAATGGGGAGAGTGGCATGGAGATGGGGCGGGGCACGGGGAGGCTCCCCACCAGCTCCAGGGAGAGATCGGGCTTCCGGGGCAGTGACCTGACCACGGAGCCACACGAAGGGAAGTGGCTGGGTTGCGGGATGCTTCCACCTGGAGGACAGGGCCATTCAGATCTGGCTGCGGTTTTCATCCATTCATTCACTGAGTATTTATTAGGCACCCGTTGTCTGCCAGGCGCTGACCACAGCCTGGCCGGGTCAGTGAATGAGACAGACAAGATCTCGCCATGAAGGAGCTGGGAAGGACAGCTGTACACAGATGTGGGCGAAGAAATCAGAAAAATGGTAGCAGCCATATCACATGAGGCCTGGCAGGCATGACAAGGGTTTATTTTTTATTTATTTATTTTATTTTATTTTATTTTTTTGCAGTAATGAGGATTGAATCCAGAGTTTTTGCACTGAGCTACATCCCCAGCCCATTTTTTATTTGGAGACCAGATCTCACTAAGTTGACCAGGCTGGCTGCAACTTGCAATTCTCCCGCCTTAGCCTTCCAGAATGCTGAGAGTACGGGCATGGGGCACAGTTTTCTGATTTTGCTGAGATTGGACAGTCAGATGTGAGCCAAGAATGTCTTGGCCAGGCCTGCCTCTGAGCAGAATCCCTCTCTCTCTCTCTGGCTCTTCTGTCTGTAGAACGTAGACAGGCACGGGAGAAGCCAAAGAGGCTGAGTCAGCTCGAACACCAGGCGCGAAGGCTTGGACTCGACAGGGTGCCATTGGAATCCGGGCAGCACACGCCCATCCAGAAAGCTGACCAATCTTCCTACCCTCTGCCCATTCTTGAGGTCACTGCACTACACGAGCCAGAGACAAACGGCAAAGGGAGCCGAGACCCTCAAGGACAGGGAGGCTCACGGTGGCACATCTAGTGTTCCACCAGCAGGTGTCACTCTATCACCAACCTGGAGGACACTGGGTCTGGACCTGGCAGGGAGAACCGAACCAGCAGGGCAGGAGCCAGAGTGATGGGGACACCACCCAAACTTCATTCATACCCCGAGCAGAGAGTGCTTATGCCAGCCATAGTGACGTTTCTGAATTTACTATGAGGTCTTGGTAAGGATTCTGGGAGAGATCAGGAGCCTCTCTACTGTCCAGATTTTTGCCAGTTTCCAGTGCTGGAGATTGAACCCAGAGATTCACACATGCTAGGTAAGCACTCTACCACTGAGCTACAGCCCCAGCCCCTTTTACCTTTTTTTTTGGTGGCACTGGGGATTGAACTCACAACCTCGTGCCTGCCAGACAGGTGCTTCAGCCACTGAGTCAAACTCCCGGCCCTGGTTTTTTGAGGCAGGGTCGCACTGTGTAGCTCAGGCTGGCCTTGCGCTAGCGTTGTAGCCCAAGCTGGCCTCAAACTCACAATGCTCCACCTACCTCAGCCTCCTGAGTGTTGGTATTAAAGGTGTGCGCCACCCCTCCTGGCTCCCTTTTACCATTTGAAACAGGGTCTTGCTAATTTGCCCAGGCTGGGCTTAAACTTGTGACTCTCCTGCCTCAGCTTCCCAGATTTCTAGGATTAAAGGTGTACACCACCACACCCTGCTGGCCAATTTTATATACACCCCAAGCCACATCAGTTCACCCCAGCCTCATGAGTGGGTACAATTCTCACTGCCATCTTACAGAGGAGGAAGCTGAGGAATGGAGAGGTTAAGCACTTTGCCCAAGGTCTCTACCTGCAAAGAGGGAGAACCCAAAGCCGGCCTCCCCAGGAGTGTGTGGTCGCCCAGGCACAGCAAGAGAAAGATGATGAGTGCTTCCCGCAGCTGACAGGGTGTGGCCAGATGGGAATCCAGCCCCAAACTACACAGGAAGACCCTGTTTCAAAAGACAAAAAAAAACTAATAATGATAACAAAATAACGGGCTGGGAATGTAGCTCAGTGGAGAGGCCCTGGATTCAACCCCGAGTAGCACAAGAAAAAGTGGTTAATTTTATGGTATGTAGATTTTAGCTCAATAGTAACTCTTTAACGCGTGCACCTTACATGTGTGTGAGAGGCGATTTTTTTGCTTTCTGTTTTAAATCATCTTTTAACAAAGAGAAGCAGGAGGAGAGACGGGTGTAGTCTGAGAGGTGGGGAAACCTCAGTAAAGCAGGGCTGGCAAGGAGGCGAGGAGGGGGAAGAAGGTTCCCGAGGGGCGCTGGCCCACGCCAGGAATCCCGGCCACTCTGGAGGCTGGGGCAAGATTGCAAGTTCAGGCCCAGTGTGGGCTACCAAGCAAGACCCCGGCTCAAAATGAAATTGAAAAAGAAGAGGCAACTGCAGAGGCCGGGTGCCCTAAAGAGCAATGGTGACAGTGAACAGCTGGCCCGAGCGCATTCCGGTGCCAGGCACCGCGCTGACCCCTCGCAGGAGAATCGGAAAATCACTCAGACCCTGGGAGACGCTGTGCCACCGCACAGACGAGGAAACTGAGGCTCCGGTAGGTAAAGTGACGGCTCAGGGTCACACAGCCAGTGGTCCGCACCAGAGCCCGGGGTAAACAGGCAGGTGCCCTGAGAGCTTCTCTCTGTCCACCACGACGACAGGGACGCAGAGGCTGAGGGTGGAGTCCACCGTCAGTGAGTGGCCAAGTGAGCGAATGAGTGTGCGTGTGAATGAGCGTACAGACGAGCGAGTGTGCAGGTGCTAGGTGGGACCACACCTCACTCACTCTTGGGCCCCGGGGCCTCACCTTACAGCACCGTCCCCCACTCCCACTGAAGGCTGCCCCTGAGCTGGACGGGGTGCTGTAATCCCAGCACTCTGGAAGGCTGAGGTAGGAAGACAGAAAGTTTGAGATTGACTTAGCGAGAGCCTGTCTCAAACCACAGAGAAAGAGCTGGGGATGCAACTAGTGCAAAGGGTTCAACCTCCAGGACCACACGCAGGAAAAAGAGGAGGAGCAAGGAGAGAGAAGGGAGGGGAGGAGCAGGAGGGGGCAGGGCGGGGCGGGGCGGGGCGGGGCGGAGGAAGCAGAGGCCATCGCCTCGCCCGGTGCTGGCTGTTCCCAGGGTTCCCTGGGCGCGGCCACCTGGCTGTGCTGACTGTAAACACCACGGGTCACCCAGGGACGCCCGTGCCCAGGGCCCCTCACCGAGCCCGGGCCGTCTCTGGCTGGGGCGCCCAGCCTGGAAAGGCCGACTTTCTTCCTCGCACGCAAAGCGGTCAGCCCGGTGCACATGGAAACTCAGCGATTACCCTCAACAGAGCCCAACCTCAGGGAGGAGGAGGAAGTTGAAGCTCGGGGCTTCCCGCCCCTGCGCCCAGGGCTCAGCTCCAACCACCCCGCCCCTCCCCCATCCCACCCGGCTCCTCCGAGAAGGCCCAGGGCCCGGCCTGGCCGCTGAGCGCCGTGCGAGCGCTGACTCTGTGGCGCAGGGCGTCCGGCAGGTGCAGGCCGTGAGGCCCAGAATCGCAGGGCGCAGAAGCAGCTGTCCCGATCGCCCCCCATTGGCCTGGCTTTCCGGTCCCACCGTCCTCCCCTTGACAGACACTGCCCGCAGGGCTGTTTTTTAATCCTATAAATATGTATTCAGCTCCTTTTCCAAAGCTAGACTGGCGCAGAATGAAACACTGACTGCAGAACCAGAAATGCGGGGCGCTGTGGAGGATAAGCGAGGGGCTGGGGAAGTTCAAGACCTTCATGTTACCTCTGCTGCTGACCTGCTGTGTGACACCGGGCCAGGCCCCTGCCCTCTCTGGGCCTGGGTCGCTGCATCCTAGCATGAGACACTTGGGCTGGCTCTTTGAGGGATGGGGGGCCCCAGGCGTGTGCTCCCTTTATCTGCCTTTGGGTTGCTTTTGAAAGCAGAGTTTAGGAAGGGGGACATCACTGGGCTGTCTCGCTGCTAGCTCTAGAGGGCTGTCCGGAGGGGGAGCCCTTTGGCCAGGACCAAGTGTTTAAATGAGGGACCCTGGTTGGCCCCCTGTCCTTCCAGCTTCGCCTGTCTATCCAGGCGCTCTCCAAAGTCACAAGACATGAGAGGCCCTTGTCCTAGTGGGAGCTGCGGGAGGGGAGTGGGTGGAGAAACCTGCGTGGCTCCCTGTGGGGTAGGGAACGACTGATCCCGGAGGACCCAACGGAGGCCTTCCAGAGCCACCGGCAGGGATTCAAATCCCAGCCACCCCGCTTCCACGCTGGACGACCTAGGGCAAGTGACTTGACCTCTCTGAGCCCCTGTCTTCCAGTGCCGCGCCGTAACGGAGCCGCCTGGCAATGGGGTGTGGCCGGCGCTCCACGCGGGATGAATGGAGCCTCAGTTACTCTAGCCCCGGCCCCCAGCTCAGCCAGGTCTATATTTAGCCAGGGAAGGGGCGGGGGCACCGAGACACAAAGCGCGGCCCCGCCCCGCGCGGGGTCACCTTGGCCGGGGCTCCCGCAGGCCCGGTGCGCTGCGGTGGGGTGGGCTGGGGCCCGGAGTGGGTGGTCCAGCCTCGCTGGCCGAGGGAGGGGCCTCGCGGGTGGGGCGTCAAGGTGAACCTGACCTCGGCCGCCAGAGGAGGGGGAGGGGAACTGGTCCGGCCCCTTCCCTTCACGCTGCCGGCGATGAGTGTCCGGCTGCAAATAGCCTCGGAATCGGTGAGTCAGGAGGCTGGAAATACCGCGCCCGCTCTGCCCCGCTGCTGACCGCGGCCGCCGCCGGCGACACCGCGGAGGGCCGTTCCTGGAGCTCCCTAGGGCTTAGAGGTGGGGCGAGGTTACCCCCAGGTGCCTCGGCCCAGCTGCGTGACCTGAGGCCTGCAGCTCAGCCTCTCCAGGCCTCCGAGCCCCCATCGGGTAGAAGGGGGGCCCCGGGGAGCCTACCTCTGTGTCCCCGCACCCGGGACACAGGGCTGGGCGCAGGGCTCGGTCCGCAGACTCGGGACTGTAATATCTCGCGAATGAAAGAATGAATAAAAGAAAGGGACAGGCCACTGGGGGACAGGGTCTCCCAGGAGTCTCACGGAGACAGTCCCGGACCCCCGCAGGTGGGCGAGGGGAGCAGGGGTGGCCCAGGGACACCGCCTTCCCCAGAGCGCTGCAGCTTTACCTTGGTTTCTTACCCTGGGTCCCCAGCCCAGCTGCCTCCATCCGCGACTTGGGAACTGCAGGCAGGGGACCTCCAGAAATCCATGACACTGTCGTTTATTGTACAGGTTACAGCAGCGACCGACTCTCCCCCAGCCCCGCCCACCCTCCCCAAGTGCCCCAGAACCACAGGGGTCAGAGGCCAGCGGACGGCGCGCCCATCCGAGAGGCAGGGGCAGAGGGGGCCCCACCCCTCCCCTGGGCCCCGACTGACCGAGCCACCCTCCCCCCCCCCCCCCCCCCCCCCCGCTTCTGGAAGACTGAGCCACAGTCGCGGATGGGGGCCAGGAGGGAACTGGGCTCCGAACTCTTTCTCTGACCTCTCCCCAGCCCCCCGGGGACAGAGCAGGGGACTCCCCTAGGCCTCGGGTGGGGTTGACAACCCCCTGGGTTCACATCTACCCTCCAGTGACAAAGGTTGGTGCCCAAGGGCTCACTGGAGACTCAGTTTCCCCAAGGATAAAAATGGAGGGACTGAATCTACTTTTTGGTTGCTCTGAGTCGGCCTCACTCAGTGGTGACACTGAGGACACGAAGGACAATGGGCTGTGGGGTGCGGGTTCCACGCTCAGCCTCTGGAGGCACAGGTGGAGGGCGCAACAGGCGAGTGCACCTGTGGGGTTGAAGGATTCCAGGGAACGAACAGGTCACTGGAGGGGACCCTGGCTGCGGAGGGAGTGGCCCAGGAGCCCTGGTCTGTGGTGGGGGAGGACAAATCCCGCAGGCCTGAAGGCACCAAGCAGGAAGGGGACAGCAGGATTTCACCATTTTGTCACGAACCAGCTGTATTGGAAAAACCCCTTCCGTGCAGACGTGAGGAGCCGGTCCTGGCACAGCTGGCTGGCTGGGCTGCAGGTGCCCGGGGGAGGTGTCCGTCACTGCATTGCCCTCTCGGCCTCCCGGGCCCCCCGGCAGTCCCACCTGGACGGGCACTTTGCCTGTGACCTTCCCTCAGCCTGACCTGCTCCGCTTCACCAGGGAACCCCCAGTGCCCGGTCCCCCACCCTTGAGAGACTCCACAGATCAAAGGACTCCCCTGTCTGTCTGTCCTGCAGATCTTTTATCCAGAGCCCCTGCCTGTCCCCAGCCCCTTCCTCACAGTGGGTCTTTAGGACCTTGCTGTCCCTACCCAGCCCTTCAATTCCAAATTGAGAGGTGCCATATCTGGAATCTGGGGGCCACCATAAGGCAAGAGGGTTGCCGGCCCCCTTGGGTAGAGTGGAGGACCCTAGTTTGGGGGTGATGCCCGCCTGGGGCCCAGGGCTTTCGGGAGCTGAGCTGAGACGTCCTGGGGGGGCATCATCCGGGGCTCTGCAGGCTCCAGGGGGCCAGTCGGGGAGGGGGGAGGGTGGGCAGGGCAGCGGCCAAGGGCCTCAGATTTTGATCTCCGTCCGGAAGGTCTGCTGGACATGCTCCGTGTGCGGCTGACGCCGTGCCCGGATGGTGAGGCTGCCGTCCTCCCGCAGGGCCGAGGTCACCGAGGTGGGGTCCACGTCCTCCGGCAGCTGGCACTTGTGTGCAAAGGTGTTCATGACAGTGCCATCAGCCGCCAGCTGGGGAGGGAGATGGGTGAGGGCAGGCTGTCCCCCGGGCCTGAGCACCGAGAGCCCCGTGCTTGTGGACACTCAGGCATTGTGGGTCCACCGCTGGGCCAGGCCGCCCTGCCCGCCCCCCCTCAGCTCCGCCAGCACACAGTGTCCGGCGGAGTCTGTGGCGGCTGAGTCACCGTTGGGGTGGCAGGGCAGCACGTGCTGCCTCTGGTCCCTGGGCCTCACACCCCTGGCAGGGGCTCCCAGTCCAGCTTCACATGCTCAGGGGAGGGGCAGGAAGCTTTGGTCACATCTTCCAGCCGCAGCTGGCTGGGGTGACCCAGAATAGCTTTCCTGTCAGCCTGGGCACAACCTCTGCCCATGCAGAGGCCACCGGGCCTCTTGGGGGCTCAGGCTCAGTGACCCAGTGGCCCTGCGGTCCATGGGTGGAGGGTGTGTCACTTGGAGGTTGTGCTGCGGCCCTGGGCTTCACATCTTCTGCCCAGCCTAAGCCACAATTTGGGGGTCCCAGGATGGGGTCTGGGCCTCTGGCTCCCAGTGGAAGAGCTGGAGAGGTGGCACGTGGGGACAGCTGTCCTCTGCTGCCCAGGAAGTCCTCCACCTCCCCAGCTGCCCACCAGCCTCTGCCCGGGGACCCAGCCTCACTCCACTGCCCCCCCGTCCCCGCCCTCTGTGTCAGCCCCTCCCTCGTGTCCCCTCAGCCCACCCCCCAAGGTCCCTCAGCTGCTGTGGGCTCCAGCACTCCACATCTGGACACTCCAGGGTAGAGAGAGGTGTGGGGGTCATGGTCCCCAGTTTGCCTGGGGGAGTTCAGATGGGGAAGGGACGCTGCTCGGGACCTGAGGTCTCAGGATAGGGAATGGGAGGAGGGGACAGAGGGCAGGGGCCGGATGAGGAAGAGGAAAGGAGTGGAGGGGGCTGGGCCAGGCTCACCTTCTCTGCCCGAACCTCGATGTGGTTGTTGGAGGTGGTGACAATGATGTCCTCGGGGGAGAAGTCTCTGACGTCCACTGCAAACTCGTAGGCATCTCCGAGGGTCTTGATGTTGCCAGGTCCCCCGGGGCGGGCTGTGGGGAGGGTGGCTGTGAACCTGGGTGCCTGTCCCCATCTAGGGGAGTGGGCAGCAGTGCCAGGGGATGTTGCTCCTGAGCCCCGCCGCCGCTGCCTCCTCTCGGAGCCAGCCCTTCCCGGGGTGGGGATGGGTGGCCTCGTGCACCCCGACAGCGTCAGCCCTCGGCAGCCCCGGCCCCCTCAGTGCCCATCGCGCCTCCAGGGCTCCAGCAGACCTGGCCACAGTTGCCAGGCCTGTGTGGGGACCCCCTGGGGCCAGCTGTTCTCATGGCCACATCTGTTTTGGTGGCCACACTGTCTTGCTGGCCACAGGTGGCTGCAGGCTGTGTGGCACCTGTTCCTGGCAATGGCAAGCACAGCACCCTGGTTGATGCCCTGGAGTGGCTGTCCCCAACCTCTGCAAGTCCCCTGCCCCCAGAGCCCTGCACTTACCTGGGAAGGCCAGGGGCTCCGTGTGGGGCCGCATGAAGCTGCCGAAGTCCTCGGAAAACAAGCTCAGGGTCTTTTCCATGGGCGGGTCCTGGGGCGGGAGGGCACAGGAGGCCGCGGAGGAGGCCGAGGAGGAGGACGAGGAGGAGTGGAAGCTTCTCTCCGCTCTGAAGGAGGAGGAAGTCCGGTGGCTCATCCGAGGGCAGCGCTGGGCCCGGTCCGCGTGGGCAGGGCTGGCAGGAGAAGGGCGTGGGTGCAGGGCTGCGGCGGAGCCTGCTGGGCCCCGACGGCCCGCGCTTTATAAGGGCCGACTGTCCCTGGGCTCGAGGCCAGCCCCTTGTCTACTCGCTAAATTTAGGCCTCTTCATGGTCCGGAGGGGGCTGGAAATCTTCTCTGAGCACTGTGCTGTTGACAGCCCCACGCAGGCAGGCTGCAGGGCTGAGCTCACCGCCTGGCATTCCAGGCCCATGGCTCCAGCCCCAAGGGCCTCCACACCCCACGGCGCAGGGGCCCGGATCCTGTCCCCGAGACACCTGGGGTCTGGTTCTGCCCCAGGACTTCATAGGTTTGGTGTCTCCCTCATCAGTCTGGAGGCTCGCTTGGGATGGTGCCTCCCCCTCCAGACCAGTAGACTACAAACTCCTTGAGGACAGGGCGGGTGAAGGACCCCCTGGCAGACTGCCGGGGGCTGAGGACCCCTGCTGCCATGGGGGAGACCGTGCCGCTGTCCCCCTGCCGGCTCCCACAGGGACCTGGGTTCCATGCTCCTGCCCTTGGAACATTTAGGGGCCTGAGAGAAGTGAGCTGGCAGCCCGAGGTAGGGCTGGGGCAGGTACTTAGATCATTGGCCTTAGAGATCTAGCAGGCCAACTTCCCAGCACCTGTCTGTTTGACCTCAGCCTCAAGGCCAGAGATGGGTACCCTAGCTCTGGCTTCTGGTGCCTCCTCCAAACCTCCCCACTCCCCACTCACAGTGAGACATTAGGTCCATTTTATAGGCAGGAAAACAAAGGACACCCAAGAGACGGACTGGACTTTGTGCATGAGGCAGACCCAGGATTCAAACCCAGACCCAGATCCAGGTGTCTTCTTGAACATACACCTGTGGAGACCGAGAAGGTGGGGTCTCCCTGCCTACCTGCTGCTCCGCAGAGCAGGGACGGAGGTCGTGTGGGATCAGGGCAGAGCCAGGAAGGCTCAGCTGGGAGGCGGCTGTCTGTCTGTTCAGGTCACAGCTTGGGGTTCTCTCCCAAATCCTGTTTTTTCTTCTCAGAGCAGCATGAGCCCCAGCTCCCCTCCCCTCCTCTCTGTTTACTTCAGTCTCTCACAGCCCTCCAGGTGCTTATAGCTGGGTCCTTGCCCACACCCAGCACCTGGCAGGGTGGCATGGTCTGTGTGTGTGTGTGACTAGGGATTAGACCCAGGGCCTTCACGCTGAGCCAAATCCCCAGCTGTTTAATTAGTTTTTATTGAGACAGCGTCTCACCAAGTCCCTAAATTGCTCAGGCTCGGCTCCATTTGCCATCTTCCTGCCTCAGCCTCCCAGCGTGCTGGGGTTACAGACGTGCACCACCACACCTGGCTGGTCTCCTTATGTTTAGAGACGTCTCCTCTCTCCAGCTGCACTTCTCCCCAGGCACTGTTTGCAAAGCACATTTAGGGGTCCCGGCTCCCTCTGTGAGGAGAGGCTGCTCCCTTTTCCTCCAGCTCCCGTGAACCCCATCTGGAGCTCCATCCCTGAGGGCTCCCTGCAGGACTGTCACAGGTGCCCACGGTATGGGAGGGGGAGAGGCAGGGTACAGGGCGGCCAGGGTGCTGGCTGGAGCAGGAGCGTCACTCCCCGCAGAGGTTCCTGCCTGTGTCCGAGTCCCGGCAGAGGGGGCGCTAGCAGGGCTGCCGGAAGTGGCAGCGCAGAGGTGATGGGGAAAGTGGTGGGGGCCGCTGGCCGCCAGGGAACAGGAGCCAGCAGCTAAATGCAGACACTCTGTCATGGTGCCGAGGGCCTGAGTCACTCCTCCTGGACCTCGGTCCCTGTCCCACCCCCGCCCACCACTCCTCCTCCCTCCTGTCCCCACGCCAGGCAGGCGTCATCCACGTAAATGCGGAACCTTCTGGCTTTGGTGACCAGGAGGGACCTCCAAAGGTTGTCAAGGTCATTTCCCTGGCTCTGGTCGTGCCTCTTCCTAAAGACCACAGAGGCGGGGGTTGCTTCAGTGACGATCCAGCCCTTGGTGGGGGTGTGGGGGTGTGGCAGCGCACACCTGCAGCCCCAGTGCTTTGGGAGACTGCGTCAGGAGGATTGCCATGTTTGAGCCCAACCTGAGCAATTTATCTATTTAGCAAGACCTTGTCTCAAAACTTAAAAAGGGCTGAGGATATAGCTCAGTGTAAAGGCCCTATGTTCAATCCTTTTTGCTACAAAAACAAAACAACAAAAAACACCTCCTTGGATTCAGGGAGCATCGCAACTCTTGGAGCTTGTCACCAATGCAGTGCCCTGAGATTCCTCTTGGCCTCTGGGAAGGATCCAGAATGTGTTTCCATCCCATGCGGTCTGCCCAGAGCCCAGGGTTTGGAATCTGCAGGGACGCCTGCGACACGCTGGGCACTGCTCAGGTCTGGGCACTTAGACGAGCGAGGCAGAGGCAGAGCCCCACTTCCACGCTCTCCTCACTGGACAGAAGGGGAAACTGAGGCTCTGAGTGACAATGGAGCTGCTACTGCTTCAGACCTGCTCTCATCGTCCCGAGCCACCTCCCCGGCCACCTGGCGCTCCCTACAGCTTCGAGAGAAGCTGGGGCAGCAGGTGAGGGCGGTGTGTCCCCTCGGGACTGGGGCATGCCGGCGGCTGTGGGACTGCAGTGCAGCTGCCCGAGAGCAGACATGGGTGTTTGGTCTGTCAACAGGGCAGGCGCAGGCCGGGGTGGCCTGGGACCATGCAGTGCCCTGAGCCCCGTCCCGGTCACAAGCAACGACGCACCTGCTGTGCTGTGAGCTGACTTGGCCAGGCTCCCGCGGCCAGAGGTAGCTCAGGGTCTTGGATTTTCCCCAACCTCTGGGGACCCAGTGTGGTTTTCTGGGACAACGCTTGTCGGGCAGGTGATGGTTGTCCCTGGTCTCTTTTAGAAATCTTCTAAAAGTGGATCACTAGCCAGGTGTGGTGGCACACGCCTGTAATCCTAGCATTCGGGAGGCTGAGGCTGGAGGATTGTTGTGAGTTTGAGTCCAGCCTGGGCTACAAAGTGAGCTCAAGGCCAACCTGAACTGCATAGTGAAAAAATAAATAAATAGATAAAGTGGATTGTTGTTCTGCTGAGACCTCCAGGTCCAGGGCAGTGTCCGATAGGGAAACAGCTACTTGCCCTAGATCTGAGCTCAGCCTCTGCCGTGTGACCTTGGGTGAATGACAGCTCCTCTCTGACCCTCTATTTGTCATCTGCAAAGTGGTGACGCTGCCAATCCTTCCAGGGGTGGGCGGATGATGGACCGCGCTGCAGACGAGGGCTCCTGGCCCAAGAAGCTCACACACCGCATGTGGCCGCTCCGAGTTCCCGTCCTCCCGAGTGAGCCGAGGTCTGTGAGTTACCCAGAGGCCTCCGCAGATGATGTGGTTCGAGAGGCAGTTGGCTGAGACAGGAGGGTCTGGACATGAAGATCAAGTCCAAGTTCCTCGCCTGCTTCTGGAGAACTTTACCCTCGGCTTCCTCCCTGCCCCTGAACAAGGAGCCTGGGGCTGGGTGTGAGGGGCGGGATCCTGGCTCTGCCCTTGGCCTCTGTGACCTGGGTTTTTGTTGTTGACTGATGGTGATGATGTGGTTTTTTATTTACTTATTTTTAGAAATGTTGGATGGGTGGGACATCCTTCTTCACACTGGCTACATCCTCAGCTCTTTCATTTTCTATTTTGAGTCAGGGTCTCACTCGTCACTAAGTTGCCCAGGCTGGATTTGAATTTGCACTCCTGCCTCAGCCTCCTAGAGTGCTGAGATGACAGGTGTGTACCACCAAACCAGCAGTGGTGATGATGTTTTTAGTTTTTTTCATCCCAGTAAGCTGGTAGCCTGCTCCAGCCTCCTGCTCTGGGTCCCTAGGGACACTGTGGGACCCTGCAGTGTGGTTGGGTGCCCTACTCTTTGGGCTCTAGCGTGTGTGTGTGTGTGTAACACCCTCTCCCTCCGCTCAACCCCGTGCTCCTTGGCAGCTGTGCCTGCAGGGCTCGGTTGGCCTGAGCGGTCCTGGCTGGTTTGTCAAGGACATTCTTAATGGCCACACGGGGGCGGGGCGGGCGTTGATTGGCGGCTGCACACAAGTTCACCTGTCCAGGTGCACGGGCTGCAGGGGAGAGGCTGCGCTGGAGGGGACCCAGTCAGCAGGGTGGCCGGACAGGTGAGGCCCGCATGCATGCAGACTCAGGGGGGGGGGGACCTGCCAGGCCGGGTGGGCAGGAGGGCTGGGGGCAGAGCCAGCAGTACCCTGTGACCCTCAGGGGGGTCTCAGGGGTTGGGGTTTCCCTGAATCCTGCAGCCTGAGCCGGGGATGGGGAGCAAGGTTGGCCACCGGGACCCTGGGCAAAGGGACCGTGCTGGGATGCTGCCCAGTGTCCCAAGAGGGTGGCAGCAAGGGCTTTGACCAGGGGGCTCTGGGTCCTGGTTCTGCTTGTGCCTTCTGTGCTGCTGGAGAGAGAGGGGGGCACCTTGGGCCCCGCAACTGCCGGCCCGCACTTCACACACACGGACACACGCGCTTGCACTTGGCTGCTCCTGTCTGTTCAGGAGGTGGAGGGCAGCAAAGGCTGGAGGCAGGAAAAGGGAGTGTCAGCGGTCACCAAGGGTCTGTCTGTCCACTCAGCAGGACCCAATGGAGGAGCTGGTGGGGCTGCGTGAGGGGTCCCCGGGAAACCCGGTGGCTCTCCATGAGCTCTGGGGCCGGTGTCCCAGCATTCGCCGAGGCATCCAAGGTGAGAGCAGGGTCCCCTCCACCCACTGCCTGTGCTGACCCCGAGCGAGCCACGAGCTGCCCCCTTCCCTCCTCCTTTTTCCTGTCCCCACAACCACTGCCCAGAGTCCCTGGGCAGCCAGGAGGGAAGCGGTCGGTCAGCTGCCCACTGGCCTGGTCACCTATGCCAGGCACCTGCCTTCTTCTCTTGAGAGGCAGAGCTCAGGCCTGGCCACCATGTCCCCCTCTACCCAGCCCTCTTCCCTCACCCCATGTGCCAGGAGGGAATCCCAAGGGCCAGTGCTGGCACAGGAGGTGGCTGGAAGCCGTGGGATCGGGATCTGTTTTTGGAGCCCAAGTTCACTGTTCATTGAGACAGAGAAGGTGGAGGCCACAGAAAGGGGCTGGTGCCCACAGCCAGTGAGCTTCCAGACTGGGCTGGAGCATTGTTGGGGGCCCTAGGAGACAGTTGGCCCATAGGCCCTGGGGTGACCTGCGTGCTAAGTCCGAGCCCCCTCAGAGACCCGTGATGGCTGAGGGCACCCACCTCAAGCTGCAGCCTCTGCCCTACCAGTGCCCAGTGTGGGTGAGAAGGCTCTGGTAGGAGCAACGGGCCCAGCACCCGCTGAGCCACCACCTTCACCTGCCCTGCCGCCCCTCGGGGCTGTGACCCCAATGTCCTGCCCAGGTGGTCTGGAGTGGCTGAAGCAGTTGCTGTTCCGTGTGGGTGAGGACTGGTACTTCCTGATGGCCCTCGGGGTGATCATGGCGCTCATCAGCTATGCCATGAATTTCGTGGTGGAGCGCATTCTCCAAGGTAACTGTCTTGGGCACCCACATGCACCCTGCCCTGGGCCAAGGGTTCTGCGCATGTCCTGGGGATGCTGGACGGGCTGCTGGGGGCAGCAGAGGGGGCGGAAGAGGACTTTGGTCTGCGCCCAGCTTCTGCCTGGCTGTGTGGCCCTGGGCAGGTGCCTACCCCTCTCTGGGCCTCAGCCACCTCATGCCTTCCTCACCCGAGTGCTGCCACCCTGGGGCCTCCTGGAGGAGGTGCTTCGAGGCCGCAGGGGCCTCAGACGCCTTCCCCAGAGACTCGGCTCTCCGCAGTGAGCACAGCCATCACTGAGGCGACTCACAGCTGTCTCCTGTAGTCTGCAGTGACCCTGCGAGGGAGGGGCCATCACTGACCCATTCACCAGATGGGGAAACAGAGGCTTGGAGAGGTCGGGTCACTTGCTGGGTCCCTCAGTTAGGAAGTGGCGAAGCTGGGTCCTCTTCCTGGCCCTGCTTGGGGCCTAAGTGGGTACCACAGCCTCCAGCCCTGGGGGCTGCAAAGGCTCTGAGGGGTTCACCCTGACACCCTGCCATCCTCAGCACACGACTGGCTGTACCAGGAGATTGGGGACAGCCACCTGCTCCGGTTCCTGTCCTGGGTCGTGTACCCGGTGGCCCTCATGTCCTTCTCCTCCGGCTTCTCCCAGAGCATCACGCCCTTCTCTGGAGGTGAGTCTGTGGCGCTGCCCGTGTGCCTGGCACCGCAGTCCCCACTGGCCACGCCTTCAGGTCTCTCGGGGTTTCTGGGAGTGATGGAGCGGTACCCCCAGTCTACAGTGGAGAAGCAGGCTCAGGACAGCCGTGCCTCCTGCCCGCTGTCACACCGCAGGAAGCCCGGATGTGGAATCCCGGGTTGCTATGGGCTCTGCCTGACTCTGGGGCTGGGACAGAGGTGGGGGGCAGGAGCCCTGTGGGCTGGTGTGGCCTGTGTGTGTGGGGGTAGGGGGTGGACGTGGATGGAGACTCTGGCCCTGGGCCCTGGCATCCCCCCTGGGAGGACCGGCTGGAAAACACAGACAGCCCGAGTGCCCCTCTGACCCTTGGCCTCTTCTTCTACAAAACGGGGTTATGAACCCTAACCTCGGAGGGTGGGAAGGCTCTGACCAGACCTGGACAGTGCCCCCCTACCTTGGCCCTACCCGTCCCAACCCCCAGGCTCTGGGGTCCCCGAGCTGAAGACCATCCTGTCGGGGGTGGTTCTGGACGACTACCTGGACATCAAGAACTTTGGGGCCAAGGTGGTGGGTCTGTCCTGCACGCTGGCCAGCAGCAGCACCATCTTCCTGGGCAAACTGGTATGGACCCGACCTCCCGGCCTCCCGCCCCGCCCAAGCCCGTCCCTCGGCAGTGGGAAGACAGACCAGGTCCCCGATGGGACAGCAGCCATCTCAGGATGGCCCTGGGGTTTGGGAGGATGGCAGTAGGCAAGGGTGTGAGTGGGGAGGCCATGCTGGACCCCAGGAGGAGGAGGAGGAGGAAAAGTTGGGCCCAGCTCCCCCTGCACTCGGCACTTGCCCCATGCCCTGTGCCCACACCTGGCCCTCCAGGGTCCCTTCGTGCACCTGAGTGTGATGATGGCTGCTTACCTGGGCCGCGTGCGGGTCAGAACCATCAGGGAGCCTGAGGTGAGGGGCTCGGGCCCCCGGGGGGAGGGGAGGGAGACGGGAGGGGCTGCCTCTGAGCCCAGGCCTGCGTCTCCCCAGAACAAGAGCAAGCAGAACGAAATGCTGGTGGCTGGAGCAGCAGTGGGCGTGGCCACCGTCTTTGCGGCCCCCTTCAGCGGTGAGACCCACCCGCCGCCCCTGTGCCCCTGGGGCTCCACATGGCCCTGTCCTCTCTGGCTTAGGGACTGACCAGCTGCCCCTGTGTTCAGCTGAGGGGCCGGGATTAGTCTTGGTTTCTACTGTAACCCTGCCCAGGAAGTGGGGCGGGGGGGCGGGTGTCTTCGGGAGGACACCCGATGGATGTGTTTGAAATCTAGTTCCCACTGTGTGACCACGGCCAGTGAGCTCACTTCTCTAAGCCTGGTTTCCTGGGCACAGGTGCATAATAGTCCCCGTGGTGGTGCACACCTGTCATCCCAGCACTCTGGGAGGCTGAGGCAGGAGGATCAAAAACTCAAGCTCAGCTTGGGCCACTTAGTGAGACCCTGTCACAAAAGTGAAAAATACATAAAAAGGTCTGGGAACATAGCTCAGATTGAAGGCCCTGGATTCAATCCTCAATACTGGGAAGAAAAAAAAAAAAAAGGTCAGGGTTCCCGCTTGCTTAGGGCTCGGACCAGGCGCTCCCCCACTTCAGTTTAGCACCAGACGGGACAGGTGGCCCTGGCGGTCCAGTCCCCAGGACAGCAGGTCAGAAAAGGTCAGGGAGAGGGTGACACCCGGTCTTGCCGCCAGGGCCCAATGGGGGCGGGGCCTCCTGACTCAGTGTCCCTGCAGGTGTCCTGGTCAGCATCGAGGTCATGTCCTCCCACTTCACCGTCTGGGATTACTGGAGGGGCTTCTTCGCTGCCACCTGCGGGGCCTTCATGTTCCGCCTGCTGTCTGTCTTCAGCAGTGACGAGGGTGAGGCCCTCTCCCTGGCCCCCCTCCCTCGGCGGGCACCCTACCTCCTTCTGTCCGCATCTGTCCCCTCCGTCTTCCCTGCTCCTCACTCCCGGCCTTCAGGGAGAGTAGGGCTGGGCTGCGGGGGCCTTGAATACCAGGGGTATTTGGGGTCCCTGCCCAGCCTCGGACCCCCATGCCCCTCCTGTCCCCAGAGACCATCACCGTCCTCTTCAAGACGAGGTTCCGTGTGGAGGTGCCCTTCGACCTGCCCGAAATCTTCTTTTTTGTGGTTCTGGGGTGAGCGGGGTCCCTGAGGGCCCAGCTGGGGTGGGGGCTCCTCGTACCTCATGCTGGCCTGACACCCCGCCCACGCCATGCCAGGGGCATCTGTGGCCTCCTGAGCAGCGCCTACCTGTTCTGTCAGCGTGTCTGCCTTGGCTTTGTCAAGAACAACCGGTTCACCTCCAAACTGCTGGCCACCAGGTGCACCAGGGCCTCTCGGGGCCCCCTAACTGAACCCCCTACCTCCCACTGAGCCTTGAGGAGGGATGAGGCGGGGACCCCCGTCTCCAGTCCATGGGGTGGGGAGGGAGGACACACTCACTGTCCCCCTCCCTGCCCCCAGCAAGCCGCTGTACTCCGCTCTGGTGGCCCTGGTGCTGGCCTCCGTCACCTACCCGCCTGGTGTGGGCCGCTTCTTTGCCTCTCGGGTAAGGGGTGCATGGGAGCGGGGTGGTGGGAGCAGGACCCCACCTCTTGCCTCCTTTGTGCATTACCTTGGCCCCCAAAACACCCTCTGAGGGAGAGGCCTTTGCGTCGCTTGATAGCTGAGGTCACTGTGGCTCTGGGAGGCTAAGGGAGACCCTGAGGTCCCCAGCGGGAATAGTGCCATCACAGGGTTGAGGGGTGGGGATGGGGGTGGGGGTGGGAGGCAACCACCTGCCCTGCTCCAGCCACCTGCCCTGCTCCAGCTGTCCATGGGTCAGCTCTTGGACTCACTGCTGGACAACAACTCATGGGCGCTGGCCACCCGGAACTCATCCCCGCCCTGGCCTGCCAAGCTTGATTCCAAGAACCTGTGGTTTGAGTGGTACCAGCCGGAGTTCACCATCTTCGGGACGCTGGCCTTCTTCCTGTTCATGAAGGTGCGTCTCCAGCTCCGGGCAGGGTGGCTGCCTTCTTGGGCATGGAGACTGGCAGAGCCCTTTCGCCCACACTGCCTGCTCTGACCCCTGCCTATCAGGGTCCCAGGCTAGCGGCATCAATTCCTGGAACCCCAGACTCATCATTTTTGAAACAAGTTATCCAGGCATGGTGGCACGTGCCTATAATCCAAGCACTCAGGAGGCTGAGGCAGGAAGATTCCCACAAGTTTGAGGCCAGCCTGGGTTACATAGTGAGTTCAATGCCAGCCTGAACTACATAGTAAGACCCTGTGTCAAAAAAACAGAAAAACAAAAATAAGACCAGAGGTTTAGCTCAGCAGCACAAGTGCTGCCTGGCAAGTGCAAGGTTGTGAGTTCAATGCCTGGTACCAAAATAAAATAAAATAAAATAAAATAAAATAAAATAAAAACCGCTGTCTCTAACCTATGCTCTCTGCCCACCCAGTTCTGGATGCTGATTCTGGCCACCACGCTCCCCATACCTGCCGGGTACTTCTTCCCCATATTCATCTACGGTGAGCCTGGGGCGCTGAGGGTCTGAGAGGTTCTGGGTACAGGGGTCCACTCCCCCTCGCCGGGGACGGAGGGCCTGGCTGGCTCCCCTCATCCCAAGTCTGTGGTCAGGAGCTGCCATCGGGCGTCTCCTGGGGGAGGCCCTGTGTGTCGCCTTCCCGGAGGGCATTGTGGCTGGAGGCGTCATCACCCCCATCATGCCGGGGAGCTACGCCCTGGCCGGTGAGTGCAGGGCTGGTGGCCGGGTGGGCGTGCAGACACACCTCAGGCTGTACCTGGAGAATCAGTTGGAGGCTCTGTAGGCAGGGAGGGGCCACCAGGCCACCCACTCTGTCCCCTGGTTCATGCGGCCAGTGCCTCCCTGAGCCCCAACATCCCCAGATCCCTCTTGGTGCCGATCTGTCCCGCTCCGCTCACCATGCCCAGTAGGGTCCAGCATGTGCTCTCTGGTGCTTCCTGTCCTAGCCGCACCTCCTGGCCTCAGCTGCCCGCCCTGCCCCTGCCTCCATTCCCCCAGGGGCAGCAGCCTTCTCGGGGGCGGTGATGCACTCCATCTCCACGGCGCTGCTGGTCTTCGAGGTGACCGGCCAGATCATGCACGGGCTGCCCGTGCTGATGTGCGTGCTGGCGGCCAATGCCATTGCCCAGAGCTGCCAGCCCTCCTTCTACGACGGCACCATCATTGTCAAGAAGCTGCCCTACCTGCCCTGGATTCGGGGCCGCCGCATCAAGTGAGCAGCCGCAGCAGGAGGGGGTGATGGAGCCCTGGGAGGGCTGGGGGCGAGGCCCCCCCAAAGAAACACCATGGCGGCTGACCTTGGCCATGGCATCCTCTGGTCCCTGTGCCCCGCTTGCTCCAGCTAATGCGGACAGCGCAGAGCCAGCACCAGCTTTGGAGGGCGTCCCCTCCCTGTCCCTCCTGCTCTGCTGTCCTTACTGCATGTGGGGAGCTGGGGGCAGAGCTAGGATGGGGGCTTCGAGGCTCTCCCCGGACCACACGGGACCCAAACAGCTCCCATTCCCAGAGAGGCAGGGCCTGGGGTAAAGGTCCAGCTCCAAACTTCAGTTTCCCTGTCTGTCAGGTGGGGGTGCTCAGCCAGAGGTTTCTAAACTTCAGAGTTGTTCTTTGGTTTGATTTTGCTGTGGAGCTTTTCTCCCAGTGGAGTTTTCCCTGGGAGCTGATGGGATAAATCAAAGCAAAACAGAGCTAGTCTGGGGTGCTCTGGGGGGTTTGGGTGCAGGCCCAGGCCCTCAGTGAGGTGTCTCAGGTTCCTTCCCAGCCGAGCTCCCCAGGGACCCCGAGGGCCTGACCGGGGCACCCTCTGCCCGCAGCTCCCACCTCGTGAACGTGGGGCACTTCATGAACAGCTCCATCACCACGCTGGCCAAGGACGCGCCACTGCAGGAGGTCATCAAGGTCGTGACCTCCACAGAAGTGGCCGAGTACCCGCTGGTGGAGAGCGCAGGTGGCTGGCAGGAGGACGGGGGCTGGGGGGAAGGGGCAGGGCCAACAGGGAGAAGCAGGGCAGAGTCTGGGTTTGGTCTGGGCCCTGGCTTAGCTGTGTGGCATTGGGCAACTCCTTTTGCTTCTCTGAGCTTCTGCCGCTTCATCAGTGACATGGACGCGAGATCCACCCTTGGGGGTGGGGGGTGACATGTTTAAGAGAGACCAGAGGGAGCTTGTGAGGCACCGTGGACAGCAGCTTCCCCGGGTCCTGGCCCATTCCCTGTTGCCATGACAACAGCATCTTTAGAAAGATGAGTGGATGATGGCTGTGGTTACAAGACAAGGGCAGCTGGGTGTGGTGGTGCACTCTGGGAGGCTGAGGCAGGAGGATGGCAAGTTCAAGTCCACACCTGGCAACTTAGTGACTTGGTGACACTCAGTCTCAAAAAATATAAATAAATAAATAAGCCAGGTGTGGTGGCGCACACCTTTAATCCTAGCACCTGAGAGGCTGAGGTAGGAGGAGCGTTGTGAGTTCGAGGCCGGCTTGGGCTACAACGTGAGCGCAAGGCCGGCCTGAGCTACATAGTGCGACCCTGCCTCAAAAAACTAGGGCTGGGAGTTTGGCTCAGTGGCTTAAGCTCCTGTCTGGCAGCCGTGAGGTTGTGAATTCAATCCCTGGTGCCGAAAAAAATAAATAAATAAGAAGGGTTGGGTATGTAGTTTAGTGCAAAGGCCCTGGTTTCAATGCCTAGTACGAGGGGGAGAAAAAAGATATATAAGCTAAATCTCAAGGGCGGATCTAACCAGAGTACTCTTCCTGCCCTGTCAGGGTTACTGCCAGCCAGTGGGTCTCCTTTGGGCAAATGAGACAAGGCGCGCACATGGCAACCATAGCATGACTGGCTTTTGGTCCCCACTTGCCCTTTGGGTGGGCATCTGGTGCAGGGAGGGACCCGCACGACCATCCGGGTCATCCCTGTAGCCACTCTAGGAGGAGCAAAACCACTTGCAAGTCGAGTAACTGCGGCGACATCACGAAAATTCCTTGAACTGCAGTGTCCTTGTCAACGCTGTCCAGATTTGCCAGAGGCCCTCGCCCCTCAGCCAGCGCTGCCCCCTACTCCCTGCGCTCCATGCAGCCCAGCAGGCGACACTCACAGACTTTGCACGTGGGTGACCCCGAGAGGCTTCACCTCCTGAAACAAAGCATTGACCTCAAAGACAAAGTTCTCTTCTACCCTTGCAGCTGCAGGAAGCACAGAGGTCCCCACTTGCCAAGGTCCGGCCACCCAGGAAATAGCTTTATGACAGGAGCAAAGAGGGGCGTGGGCACCCTGAGCTGTCAGCTGCGCTTGGGGAGCTAGGGTAGAGCCTGGGGCTGCCTGCGTGCTAGGCAAGTGCCCTCCACAGAGACAGAGACGGAGGTGCACCCCAGCCCAGCCCCCAAGTTTTTATTTTCCTGGACAGAAGGCAAAGATATCGAGGTGGCCCCTTCAAAACCCACAACCCCCGCGCTACCCCAGGGCAGCGTTCACACCCTCACTGCGCTGAGCCGGACGCTGAGCCTCCCGTCCTATGAGAAGCAGGTGACACAATGATGTCTCCATGCCGATGACCCCAGCTCGTGCTGAGAGGCCCTGCGACACAGGGATCTCGGTGGGAACCAGGAGGCAGCCTCACCCGGCCACCCTCACCTGCCATACTCCTCGCCTGAGGCTGAGTGACCTTGAGCAGGCCTGTCCTCATGCCTCAGTTTCCTCTCCTGTAAGACGGGTGGGAAGGGTTGTAACAGACCACAGCCTTCCTCTGAGACACCAGCCGAGCCCCGTGCTGGGCGCACCGCAAGCGCTCGGGAGAGTGAATCCCTCCATGACCGCCTCTCCCTCTCTGCCGTCAGAGTCTCAGGTCCTGGTGGGCACGGTGCGCAGGGCCCAGCTGCTGCAAGCCCTCCTGGCTCAGCCACCTTCCTGGGCTCTGGGACAGCAGGTGGGTCCTGGACAGGGCTGGAGGGGGTGGCTCGGAAGGCAACGGGGGCGGGAGGGCGGGGAGGCTGGCCCAGGCCCCCATTGTCCTTCTCTGTCCCCAGCGGCATCTCCAGGACATCCTGGCTGAGGGCTGCCCCACCGAGCCAGTGACCCTGCAGCTGTCCCCCGACACCACCCTGCATCAGGTAACGGCGGCAGACCCGGCGGCCGAGGTGGAGGGGAGACCCAGGCTCCAACTTCTCCACTGCCCCAGGGGCGCCTGTTTTTTCATCCAAGGGCAGGGACAGTGGCTCCTACCTGTCTGTCCCTCCCTGCCAGGGCTGTGATGCAGAGACTAAGGAAGTGAGGGCTCAGGAAACAGAAGCTGCTGGGTGAGAGAGACAGTGGTTAAAAGCATCATATCAGCAGGGCATGGCGGTGCATGCTTGCAATCCTAGCTACTCAGGAGGCTGAGACAGTAGGATCGCATGTTTAAGTGACTTAGCAAGACCCTGTCTCAAAATAAATAAAATGGGCCGGAGGTGTAGCTCAGTGGTTTTACTCTCTGGGTTCAGTACCCCTCCCCACAAAAAAGTATTGCACCAAGGGACCTGTGGATTTCAGTTTTCTGTCCCCAGCACTCTCTGTGTGTGGTTTTGGGTTAATCGCTTAGGCCCTCAGGTCAGAGCCTGGCCCACGAGGCACGGGAGGGGCAGTAGCGGGCGAGAACTTGGGAGTGGCCCGGAATGACGCCCTTCTTGGAGCTGAGGCTGGTAACGGGTCCTTCCCACCCGGCGCCCGGCCCTGCTCCTTGAGTGGACTCTGGCGGCCCCTAGCGGTCACGATAGACATCGCAGGCCGTGTCCCCGTCGGTCCTCCGGCCGCTCGGAGAGGGGCGCGCCCTGCCCCCCAGCGTCTCCTCACCACCCCCGCCAGGCACACAACCTGTTCCAGTTGTTGAACCTCCAGTCGCTCTTCGTGACGTCGCGGGGCAGAGCTGTGGGCTTCGTGTCCTGGGTGGAGGTACCAGGGTCTTGAGGGCGGGCCGGAGCAGAGGAGGGGTGGGGGTGGGGGTGGGGGCCCAGCATCTTCCCTTTCAAAGTCTAGGGGGCTTCCCAGGACTCTGATGAGCCCCACTTCTTGGCTCACTGCGGTCACTGAGCCCGGACTTCCCTTGTCGCCTGCCAGCCGTTCTCTGGGCTTCTGGGACTGCCAGCCCCAATCGCACCCCCTCTCCTCCCCTCCCCCTTCCTCCCGCACCCCTTTCTGTGCCGCAGCTGGAGAAGGCCATTTCCAACCTGACAAACCCCCCAGCCCCGAGGTGAACCGGCCTGGCAAGACGAGACGGGCACCTGGTGGCCCTGGCGACGGCGCCCCTGCCTCTTCCCCCTCCACCCAGCTCAGCTCCGGCCTCGCCCCAGAGGCCCCCACAGTCGCTCTGTCACTAGGTCCCATCCTGGGGGAACAACAGTGACTGCCTCGAAGGACAAATCCCAACACAGCAGCCAACTGGCGACAGCGCAGGCTTAGTGTAGGGTCGTCCAAGTCACACACCGCGGGCCATGAGGGCGGGCACTGGCGCCCCCTGGCGGTGTGGATTCCCACCCCGAACTCCGGAGAATAAAGCCGATTCCAGAGCTGCCCGCGAGCCTGTCTCCTCGCCCTCCCGGTCCCCTCCTCCTGCCCCGTTCCTTGGCAGGGCGATGTGGGGCTCCCACCAGGGCTCCTGCTGCTCGTCCTGGATGAGGCTTGGCTGATAAATGGGGTCCTGGAGTGTGGCACCTCAGGGTGCACGAGTCTTGGGCAGCCCCAGGGTTCTCTCCCAGCTGGGGGAGCTGTATGTCTGTCCCCCTTGTTCCCTTGCCCGAGGACTGGAGGACACCCCTTCCCCAGCAGAGACCAGGTCGGGTTCATCAGGGCATAGCCACCACTTTAATGTCACCAGAGAACTGAGGGGAGATGGGGAGTGTAAGGAGGGGAAGGGGCTCCCTGGGGAAGGGAGCTGGGCACCGAGGAGGCAGGTCCGGAGGGCGAGGGACAGACAGACACTCCAGGGACGCAGTGCCCGAGGGTGCTTAGCTACCAGAAGAGGCCGCCCGCCTGCGATGGGGCAGGCACCCAGGAGCGGGGCTGAGCCGGGCCCAGGCAGACCAGGTCCCCAGGCCTCACTCCCCGGGGGCCTCCTGGCCCCTTCCATGATGTCGCCTGCCTGGGGACCCAGCTGGCAGCTCCTTGGGGATGGGGACGGTTGCCCTGGTGTCTGCGGAGTCCTTGAGCTCGAGGAGGGTGGGAACCCCAGAGGAGGGCAAGGGGCCCATTGGGCCAAGGAGAGAAGGGGGTTTCGGCTCCCACGGCGGGGGGCAGGTCCACGAGGCACAGAGTGGTCCACGAGGGGTGCCTGCCCCTTGGGGTCCCAAGAGCCCCAGACCTGGGGTCCCGTGTGCAGGGGCTGCCCGCCAGGCCCGGGGAGGTGTGGGTGGGCGCTGCACCCCGCCGGCTCAGTTGTAGAACACCTCATCCTCCTCCGAGAGGGAGCCGCTGTCCACCGAGGGCAGGGAGCCCTGCAGGGGGGCCGCACCATCGGGTCCCAGGCCCCCGGGCGGCCGCCTGCGATGCTGCTGCTCAGGGCTGGGGTGCTGCGGGCCGGCAGCTGTGATGGGGGGCTCCTCGGGCGAGGGCCAGTCGTCAGGGGAGAGGCCGGGGGATGAGAAGGCCAGGAGGCTGTCGTCTCCCAAGGGGCCGCTGGGAAGACTGTCCTGAAGGTAGATGCTGTCCAGGTCTGCAAGGCAAGCGGCACGGGAAATGATGGGGTCCTGCAGCTGCTCCGTGCCCTCTCCGGGGTGTGAGGGGAGCAGGGGGCGTGGGACCTGCCTCCTAGTCCTGTATTTCACCACTGAGCTGGGTGACCAC
>RJWM01026373.1:0-28159 GCA_004363535.1 Dasyprocta punctata | reverse complement strand
ACCAGAGGTCTTGGTGACCTTGGAGGAGACCCACACCTCTCCCTGCAGGCCAGATATCAAGACAAAAGGCAAAACAAATACACCCATATGTTAAGGATTGATATTCTAAATAGTTCTATATCACCCTGAGGAAGTCAGGAATCAGTATCCCACCCTTTTACAGGAAGAGTCATTATCCTTAAGCATCCCTCGCTTACTATGTGACTCGCCTCCCCATTTGTCCTTAATTTAATCAATTCTACCTGAGCAATTAATCTTATTGGTTAACCATGGTTATGTCCCACCTTATGCCCATCTGCCTTTCGAGTTCCCAGTTTTTCCCCATCGTGGTTTTACTCTATAAAAGTCCCTAAATATGACAGAGTCCCAGGCAACCCACTCGGGCCCCCTTCTGTCCCTCAGACAGAAGCTTTCTTTCTCTCAATAAATACCTTCTGCTCTTACCCTCCGTTGTTCCTAAAATTCATTCTTCGATTTTAGAGAACGCGAACTTGCGCCGTACGTATAATAGGTTGGGAGTTTCATTCCTCCACAACATTTGGAGGCCCCAGCGAGATCATTTTTCCTATATCATTTGGAGGCCCCAGCGAGATTGTTTTTCCTAAATCAGATGTTTACAAAGTAAGACCCCTGGCTCCCTGCTGAGTTTCTCAGCTAAACTTCCGACCTTCTCAAATTGACACAATGAACAGGTAACTGCTTGTGCTCTACATCCCAGGATGTAGAGCTGCTGCCTTACTTAAATAAACTTCTTGACTTCTCAAGTTGACACAATGTATAAACCATAACATCCTGTATGACTGCCTATAATAGTTCTCATTAACTCAGCTACCTATAACCCTTTTAAATTTTATTTTGGATAGGGAAGATGCCTAGGCTGGGCTCAACACTTGAAAGCTCTTCTGGCTTCAGCTTCGCAGAATGTGCGCCACCCTACCATGCCCAGCAAAACTTCCAATTATTATAGATAGCTGAGTTATTTAGAAATATTATAGGCAGTCAGAAAATGATAAGCCCTGGAAAGGTCAGTGCAGAAGACAACTGTGACTGGAGGTGCATTCACTGAAGGCCTGGCTTCAGGAAAACAGAAGGACTATACCCTTATACTTCCCCTAGGGATGATCAGCAGCCATTGACATTCTAAATAAGTATCCATCACCTTGGGTGGAGGACCAAGCCTCCTTAACCCACCTCTTCCAGGAAAGTCCTTGTCCATTCCTTGTGTGCCTGCTACAAGGCTTACTTCCCAATTTGTTCTCCATGTAATCAGTATTACCTAAGCGATTATACTTGTAATCTTATTGGTTCACCATAGTTTTGTTCCACCTCATGCCCACCTTGGGACTTCCCATTGGATCAATATTACCTAAGCAACTATACTTGTGATCTTATTAGTTGACTATAGTTTTGTCCTACCTTGAACCTGCCTCACCTTGTGGCTTCACTTAAAATAAAATACTCTTGAGAAGTGGGATTGTTGGGCAGCCCACTTTCTGGGCCCCCTTCTGTCCCTCTTAGATAGAAGCTTTTCTTTCTTTTAATAAATTTTTTCTATTCTTAACCTCCATTGTTCTAGCATTCATTCCTCAATTTTAGGGAATGTGAACTTGGCATTTCAGACACCTAGCAGGTTGGGAGTTTCTTTCCTCTAAATCACAATTTTGAGGGAAAAGTTTGTCAGAGAGTTGAGTTTGGTTTCATTTAACAAATGCAGGCTGGGGATATAGCTCAGTGGCACAGCACCTGCCTGGCAAGCTCAAGGTCTTGAGTTTGATCCCTGGTACCAAAAAACAAACAAAAAACTCCAAATGTACCTGCAGTGTGCCACTGAGCCAGGCAGACAGTGTGGAAGATAAAGGCTCCCTAGTTACTGGCCCAAGAATTCAGCCTGGGTCGGTTCTCAGGCGCCATAGAGAGTAAGTAGAATGCATGCAGTGAGCCCTTGGGAAGTACAGCCAACTCAGCCTGGGTCCCTTGAATTTCCTGGAGGTAGTGACAGTAGCCTGAGGTAGAGAGGGCCAGTGGCCACTACTCCAGCCTGGGTACTCATTCTGCATATGGAGAAGCGTGCCCCATAGTAAATTAAGTCAATTTGTTGCGAGAAATTTCCCAAGCCAAATGAAACCAAACCAAAAGGAAGACTCTTTACGCTGAAGAAATAAGAAGGTAGCATTTAATCTTTACACCAGTGGACTGTTGGATTTCATGCCAGTGGACTGTTGCAGGGATAATTCCTCCAAAGCAACGGTCCCAAATCAGGAAAGAGTCTAGTCTATATAGAATTAGAAAGTGACCACACTTTACATGATTGGTTACATACATGGAATCATATATTGACAGACAGGTTAGTCTTAAAACAATAGAAACATTCCAGGAGACAGGGGAGGGGAGTCTTACAGAATGAGCACAGTTAAGGGCATTACCATAATACAGAAATGTTAGAGAGAGAGAGAGAGAGAGCCTTTACTGAGTGAGCAGGAATCAGCCCAGGGTACCTTAAGGTACAGACAATTACTCTGACTTAGTGCTCATCTGCAGCTGGGCAGGATCAGTTGAATTTAGCAGAAACAGCAGAACAGCAACTTGGTCAGAGACCTCTAATTGATCATGAAATACCTATAAGTTTACCATCTCATGAATGTGTTTCTACATTGTAACCATGCGCCAACAATTTCACAGTAAACCAATGGATCATTGCATCACCTATGTCCAGTGAGTCCTTTTTTTCCTCTAATTTGAGCCTAAGGATCAATAAGAGAAAATGAAATTTTATTGTTGTATTGCATACATAAATCTGCAGGAATGGTATGCTTTTAAAGATGTAACAGAAAAAAAATAAAGATGTAACAGAGTAAGTGAGATTTTTATCAGTTTTATATTGTCTTAGCAGTCATGTTGTTTGGCTTTAGTTGTAGATTTAGAGATGGACTGTTGAGGGCCATTCTATATAATTTTGGGGGAAAAAATCATTTCGTAATTAAATTGTGGTTAGGACTCATCCGGGAGCCAGCTGTGGTATATGGAAGCATAATTCCTGTGTGCCTTCCTCCTGTCACAGTCGAGGCCGGCCTCGCGATGCCGTGATCCCCAGGGCAAGATTATATCAGCTGAAGACATCCTGGTTCCTTGAGAATGGAATAGCAATAAAAAGGAGTTTCACTTTGGGGAAAGGACAAACTATTAACCAGTCATCTCTCCCCACTCTTTTCATCAACATAAAGATCCTCCTTAGAGTAAGATCACTGCCATCCTCTGAGTCATCCAATAACCAACCTGCTCACCATTTTCCTCAGTGGTAATATAGTCAATAAATACTGCGGTTCTGGCTGCCTAGTGGCCTTTTGCTCCTTGTGAACAACTAGTTGTTCCAGGTCCCTGTTGCAACATCATTTTGTCTCGCTCTTTTTGTTGTGTGCTGTGGCACCTTGCAGGAAATGGGGGCCCACTGCAGAGGCCCCTGATGATGGACTAACTTGAAAATTATTCAAACAAAATGAAAGGGTCCAGTTCAATGTACAAATCAAAATTAAAATGCCATAACACCTCTCCCATATCTGACTCTTTTCTAAGAAGAATTTGTATACATTTGCCATAATTCATCAATAGACACATTGTTATGATTTATATCCAGATGTTCCCCCAAAGTTTCATGTGCTCATTGGTGGGGTTTTGGGGAGGTGGGGGCATTGGTGAGGTTTTACTGTGGGGGGGTATGGTATTCGGCACTGGATTAGTCTACCGATTTTATAGCTGGTAGTAGGAGGTGGGTCACTGTGGGCGTGGCCTGGAAGGCTATATATCCTTCTTTCTCCCATGATCTCTCTCTCTCTCTCTCTAGCTGCTCTCTGCCTGTTATGCCATGGACTGTTTATCCTCTGCCACACCTCTTGGCCATACCAACCTGCCTTGGAGTCAACCAACTATGGAATGAAACCTCTACAAACTGTGGGTGTTGGGTATTTTCCTAACAAAGAGAGAGTAACTAAGACACCCATACATATTTTTACCTCCTAACATACCCTGTGAGATCTTATGTATCTATTCAATGCTTTAAAAAAAAAGAACTCTAGGGCCAGGGATATAGCTCAGCAGCACAGCACCTGCCTGGCAAGTGAGAAGTCCTGAATTTGATTCCTGGTACCAAAAGAAAAAAAAAAAAAGAACTCTACTGTAGGTCAGGTGTGGTGGCACAGTACCTGTAATCCCAGTACTCTTGGGAGGCTGAAGCAGAAGACTGTAAATTCCAGCCCAGCCTGGCAATTTAGCAAGACACTGTCTCAAAATAAAAAATTAATATGGGATTGAGGATATAGTTCAGTGTGAAAGTCCTGGATTTAATCCACAGTACCACAATAAATAAATAAATGCATGAACAAATATAAAATAACAAAAAAGAACACTACCAAACAAATTTGATAGACAGTTATTGTTATATGTTAGGGTTATATAACAAAATATCAGAGACCATAGGGTGAATCTCTGCTGCAGATCACAGACAGTGTATTTTAAATAAGAGATGTTTGTTTTTTCACAGTGTGGAAGGCTGGGAGTCTAAGACTAAGCTTTGTCGCTGTCACCAAGATTGGCTTCTTCTGAGACCTGTTTGCTTGGTTTATAGAGGGACCACTTGATCTTGTGTTCTCATGTGGCATTTCTTTTTGTGCTAGTGAAATTTTTGGTATCTTTTCCTTTTATAAGGACATTGGTTGTATCCTAATTCCTACCTCCAAATGCAGTCAAATTGGGGCTGAGGTTTTCAATATTTAAATTTTGAGGGAACATGATTCACTCTGTAATGCATTTGAACTGTGTATTTTAATTTACAGTGGTATGATACATCTAAAAGTAACTGATACAATGAGCAATGTTTATTTACTTATTTTTTGTGTTTTGGAGACAGAGTTTGCTATATAGCCCAGGCTGGCCTTGAACTCAAGGTGATTCTCCTGCCTCAGCCTCCTGAGTAACTGGGATTACAAGCATTCATCACCATGTCTCGTTCCTGATTATTATGGGCTTGTTTATTTAAAAAAATAATTTAATAAGTTAAAATATAAAAAGAAATTTTGTTACATATATATTAATTATAGTATACATTTTATATACAGCCCAAGATAGTTCCTTTTTACTTAATGCAACTCACTTCAACCAAAAGTTTAGACACTTACCCTTTATATACTTAGGTTTAAAGATATGAAAATAAAATATATACAAGTTTATGGGAAAAATAGATGGAAGCAAAGCCAGGGATGCAGCTCAGTGGTAAAGCACTTGCTTATCATATGTGAGGCCCTCACTATCAGAAAAAAAAAAATTGAAATATGATGAATGATATTGAGGCATGGGGGAAAATACACCATATGTTTTCTAGAAGTAATCTGGAGAAATCTTCCTGAAACTTAGAAATCCAAGAAGTCGGTTCCGGTACTAGTTGCTTAAGTGTATGTCATAATCGGTTGCCAAGGCAGCTGTCATATGTTATGGAGTGAAATAGATCCCCTTCGCCTTTGAGCATGCTTTCTTTCCTAAACAAGAAGACATCATGGGAGATCTTTTGTCCTTATTTCGAAAGGTGGATCCTCCCCCGGTTCCTTTACATCATTATAACCCAGTTCAAGATCATGAATGCCAGAAGGATGACTCTTGTCGGGCGATAGGGAGCTTCCTGCTTTGGTACTTTGTCATTTTATTGGTCCTGGTGTTCCTCTCTCGGGCTTCTGTCTGGGTAGGATAATTTTTTTCATTTTAAATATTATCTTAGGGTATACTAGGGTTTTTTTTTCATTAAATAAATTCACTTGACTTTGATGAAACTACTTTTTAGAAGTTTGTTTTTTAGTTTTAAAAATAATGCAGTCTTATTCAACAGAATCTGAGACATTGAAAAGGATGGAGAAGAAAAATTTAAATTACTCTAATCCTTTATCACAGGAACGTGATAACTTTTTGGAGTATGTCCTTCTAGGTTGTCTTTCTCCTCTTTGTCCTTCTCCTCTGCCTCTTCCTCCTTTCTCTTCTCTATCCCGGTATACCTCTGTTTTTCTGTCTTTGTTCTTACGTGGTTGGCATTATATTGTGTGTATTTTCATACCTATTTTTTAAGCTTAGTAATATATTGTAAACACCTCACCAAGTTACATTCACTCAGTAGCATTTTTAATGATTGCTTAATTTTTTTTGTCTTGTGCTTGCACCATAAAAATTCTGCAATTTTGAGATATTTAGATTGTTTGCAAATTGTCCACATGCCATAGGATACAGGGATAAACTTCCCTGTTGCATAAGGACTTCTGAACTCCTTTGTGGCCATATATTGCTAATTAAAGTTACAAAAGTTTGTCATTGTCAAAAGGACACATATTTTAGGATTTGGGGTTTTTCAAATGAGAAGATACATTTTTTCTGCACAGAAAGGATGCAGACCTAAAATAAATAGAATTGAAGTCCCCATTCTTTTTTTTTTTTTTTTTTTTTGAGGCAGGGTCTCACTATGTAGTTTAGACTGGCTTTGAACTCATAGTAATCCTCCTGCCTCAGCCTCCAAAGTGCTGGAATTACAGGCGTGCACCACCATATGGTCAAGGCAAGTCACCATTCTTGATCACCTGTTAGCAGAAGAAAATGGCACCTTCTTAGGAATGATATAGTCCATTTTATCAGGATAGCAATCCCCAACATATTATAAGCAAACAAGTTCATGCATTGCTGACATGGAATCCTTGCTGGCCATTAATACCAGGGTGGTGATGATTATTTTTCCCCCCTTTTTTTTTTTTTTTGGTACCAGGAATGAAACTCAGGACCTCACACTTGCCAGGCAGGTACTGTGCTGTTGAGCTGTATCTTTGACCCTAGGGTGGTGATTATTAATCAAGTCACCATCAATTTGCATTATAGCCAAAGTCGTGACATGGCAATCGTCAGCTAGAGAGAATGTTATGTCGGTCAGGACAGTGGGGAGAGGCTATGTCTTTGCCAGATGGGTTCCATTATAATCACCAAAGCCTTCCCCTTCCCACTTCCTAGACAAGAAGTTTCATCTGAATGCTTCTCAAGGTAAACAGTTTGCCAAAAATTTAGAATAGTGATAGCTTATATGTGTCTTAGACTCCCTAGCTGAGTATATTGAAGTCTGGCCTGGAAAGAAAAGTTACTTTAGAAAACTAGAGAAAAATTAAAATTGTTCATTGACCATTTTATCATGAAGACCACTTCAGAGGGCTGAGCCATTCTTTTGCTCCCTTGCTTGCATCAGCTCTTTGGGGTCATCAAACCCTGAGTGTCTGGACCTCTGGAGAGCGTGTGGTCCAGCTCCCTCTTTGTAGGCAAGTAAGATATCATCTGTTGTTGATGATGGTGATGTTGGTATTGATAAGGCCCAAGGAAATTAAGGGACTTGTTCTGTGTCACAGGAGTGGTTATTGACAGAGTGGTGGAGGGGGAACAGACCTAGATTTCCAGTCATGTTATTTGTTTACTTCAAAGCACAGTTTGAAATGTGGAATTAAATCTATTCAGTGCTGATTAAAACCTTAATTATCTTAGGGTTTCCTCTTTCACTCTGTACCCTTGTGGCAGCTACAATTGGCTAGACTGCTTCTTCTGAAAGGTCCCAGGTTTGAAATCCGAGAAGCATATGAGAGAGTTGGTCAAGGAGGATGCAATTTTCCCTTTCCTTTGAACTTCTTCATTTTCTCTGTCAAACTCTGAGCCTTTATTTACAAACCTGGAAGCAATGGTAGAAGCATCATGGAAATGTGGTGGTAATTATCTCCCAACACGAAGTGGGCTGATTTCCTCTGGATTTGCCACTGGATTTATCCTTTTGCTTTCATAGACTATAAATACTCTGGTCAGTTTACACATTTGTTTAATGTTTCTTCAGATTGCTAACGCTATATTTTTCTGGGCAGTGTTAGTCCAAAAATCTCTGTTTTGCATGTGTAGAAACTGAGCTGAGAGGTGTTAAGAGGCTTGGTAAGATCACAGAGTCTGCAGTGGCAGGGGAAAGGAGCACTGCCCATATTTTCTACCCACCCCTCCAGTCAGGCACTGCTGCTGTTTTCACTGAGTCACACGCAAAGACAGCTAATAAAATGGGTTTTGTAATCACAGTTTGTATGATTCCACTTAGCTTAAAGCAAAATCTTTCTTTTGATTTTATGGTTAGTTTTTGACTTGACATCAAATAAAGAAGATTTCTGTGGAAGTGATAGAAACCCAAAAAGTGCTTTTAAACCTTTCCCCTCCATTACAAAAGCACATATTATAGAGAGTGTGGAGATTATAGGAAAATATACAAAAAGAAATAAAAAGCTCTCCTGATTTATAAATTTACTATCTACAGAGCCCCAAAACATTTTTAAATTAAATTAAATTTTATTTTCAAGAGAAAAAACCACAAAATTTCAAAACAAGATAATAAAAGGGTAACAATGGTTAATATATTATATATTGTTATCTTAAAATTAGTTATTCAGAATACAAGATATTGGCATTTAATTGTTCAAACAATATTAGCACAAATGCTTCTTTTCAATGAACTAAGAGAAATTAGTAGTATAACTATCTTAGCTACCTTATATATATATTTTTTTCTTTTCCCATCTTTTCTCCATTCCTTCATCCCAGTTTCTCCTTCCTTTTGAAGCTTCTGCCCATTTTACAATACCTATTGTAACTTTTTGATCTTATTTACTCTTTCAGGTTCTCACACTAGGGAGACAACGTGATGTTTACACATGTGCATCTGGTTTATTTCACTTAGGGATATCGTCCGAAATTGCATCTATTTGCCTATAAAAATCTCCAGTTTATCTTTCTTTATGGCTCAGTAGCACTCCATTGTATAAAACAACCACATCTTTTTACCCATTTCTCGATTGATGGGCATTTGGGTTGTTTCCAAGATCTAGCTATTACAAATTGTGCTGCTATAAACACAGGTGAACATATATTGTTGTGGTACAATGTCTTTAATTCTTCTTGGAAGAGATCCAGAAGGGGAATAGCTGGGTCAGATGGAACCTCAAATCCTAGTATTTTGAGAAATCTTCACACTGATTTCCACAATGATTGCACCAGTCTACACTCCCACCAGCAGTGGAGAAAGATTCCTTTTTCCCCACAGTCCTTCCTGCATCTGTTACTGGTTGATTTCTTGATGATAGTTATTCTTTCCAGGATGAAGTAGAATCTGAGTGTTGTTTTAATTTGCATACTCAAATGACCAGTGATGTTGAACATTTTTTTTCACATATTTATTTGCTGTTTGTATTTCTTCATCTGAGAAGTGTGTATTCATCTCATATTCCCATTTTTGGATTGGGTCTTTAAATTTGGGAGGTCTGATTTTTTTGAGTTCTTTGTATGTTCTCGATAGTAATCCTTTGTCTGAGGAACAGCTGGCAAACATATTTTTCTCATGTTGTGTGTTGTCTCTTCGCTCTATTGGTGGTTTCTCTTGCTGTGCAAAAGCTTTTTAATAAGATGAGATTCCAATTGTTGATTGCGATCAGGGTTTTACTCATAAAGTCTTTGCCTACACCAATTTCTTCAAGAGTTTTACCTGTTCTATCTTCCAGCAGATTTAATGTTTTTCTTTTAATACTTAGATCTTTGGTCCATTTCAAATTTAGTGCACGGCGAAAGTTATGGGTTTAATTTTAATCTCCAACATGTGCAGAGCCAGTTTTTCCAGCACCATTTATTAAAGAGATTATCTTTCTTCCAGTGGATGTTTGCGCCTTTGTCAAAATAAGGTGGCTTAGTATGTTTGGAGTTGTTTCTGTATCTTCTTATCTGTTCCATTGATCTTCAGGTGTTTTTTTCCATTGCCATGCTGTTTTTTTACCACAGTAGCTTTGTTGTATAATTTCAAATCTGGGATTGTGATTCACCCTGCCTTACCTTTGCTGCCCAGAATTACTTTTGCTAGTCTAGGTCTTTTCTGGTTCCAGATGAATTTTAGGATTGTTTTCTCTAATTCTGTGAAATATGCTATTGGAGTTTTGATTGGAATGGCATTAAATCTTTATAACAGTTTTGGGAACATGGCCATTTTCACTATATTGGTTCTTCCTACCCAAGAGCAAGGGATATATTTCCATTTTCTGATATTCTCTTCAATCTCCTTTTTCAGAGTACTGTAGTTTTAATGTAGAGTTCTTTTACATCCCTCATTAGATTGATTCCTAGGTATTTCATTCTTTTGGATGTTATTGTGAAAGGTGCTGTTTCCCTGATTTCTCTCTTAGTGAGTTTTTATTCATGTACAGAAAGACTATTGATTTTTGAGCATTGACTTTGTATCCAGCTATGCTACTGAATTTGCTTATTAAATCTTGCAGTTTTTAGTGGAGTTTTTTGGGTCATCTATGTAGAGTATCATGTCATCTGCAAATAATGATACTTTGACTTCTTTCTTTCCTGTCATTATTCCTTTTATTTCTTTCTCTTGTCTAATTGCACTGGCTAAAATTTCAAGGATTATGTTGAGTAAGAATGGTGACAACAAACATTCTTGTTTTGTGCCTGATTTTAGGGAGAAAGTTTTCAGTTTTTGTCCATTTAATATGATGTTGGCTGTTGGTTTTCCACAGATGGCTTTTGTCAGATTGAGATAAAGACCATCTATTCCAATTTTCTTTTTCTTTTTTTTGGTACCAGGAATTGAACTCACAACCTCATGCTTGTCAGGTAGGTGCTTGTGATGCTGAGCTAAATCCCCAGCCCCTATCCCAATTTTCTATAGGATTTTTATCATGAATGGGTGCTGGACTTTGTCAAAACTTTTTTCTGCATCTCTTGAGATGATCATATGATTTTTGTCTGTGTTAATATGGTACATTACATGTATTGATTTATGCATGTCGAATCATCTCTGTAACCCTGAGATGAATCCCACTTGGTCATGATGTATAATTTTCTTGATGATTTGCTGCATTCTGTTTGCAGTATTTTATTGAGGATCTTTACATCTGTGTTCATTAGGAAAATTGGCCTGAAGTTCTCTTTCTTAGTTGGGTCCTTCTCTGGTTTTGATATCAGGGTAATACTTGCTTCCAGGAATGAATTTGGAAGTATTTTTTCCCTTTCAATTTTGTTAAAGAATTTGAGAAATAGCATTGCTAGGTCTTAGGGCCTCAACTTTTTTTGCTGGTAGGTTTTTCATTACATCTGCCATTTCATTGATTGATATTAGTTTATTTAGGATTTTTATATCTTCTTGATTCAACTTTGGTAATTCATATGCATTTAGGAATCTTTCCATTTCTTCTGCATTTTTCATGTTATTACAATATAAGTTTTCAAAGTAGGTGTAGATGATCTGGATTTCTGCAGGGTCCATTGTGATTTCACCCTTTTCATTCCTAACTGCATGGATTTGAGTCTTTCCTTTTCTTTTTGATAAGGTTGGATAAGGGTTTGTTGATTTTATTTAATCTTTGAAGGAACCAACTATTTGATTCATTGATTCTTTGTATAGTTTTCTTGGTCCCCAGTGCTTTAATTTCTGCTTTGATCTTTATAATTTCCCCCCTCGTATGAACTTTTGACTTCGCATGCTTTTCTTTTTCTAGAACTTTGAGATTGACTATTTTGTTGTTTATTTGCACTTTCTCTGTTTTCCTGATATGAGTATTCACTGCTGTAAATTTTCCTGTTAAAACTTTCATTGTGTTCCAGTATGTTTTATTGTTATTATCATTTAATTGGTGAAACTGTCTAATTTCTTCTTTAATTTCATCTGTGACCCATTGGTTGTTCAAGAGGGCGCTATTTAACTTCTATGTGTTTATGAAATTCTTGTGGCTTCTTTTGCCATTGATTTCCAATTTCATTGCACTATGATCTGATAATATGCATAGAATAATTTTAATTCCTTTGCACTTTCTTAAGTCTATTCTATGAGCTAATATGTGGTCTATTTTGGAGAACATCCCATGTGCAACTGAGAAGAATATGTATTCTGAAGTTGTGGTGTGGAACACTCTGTGGACATCTATTAAGTCCATTTGTTCAAATGTTTGGTTTGGTACTAGTATTTCCTCATTGATTTTTTTTTGTTTAGTTGATCTTTCTGTGACAGTGGGGTGTTAAGATCCCCCAACACAATTGTATTAGTGATCATTTGATTTTTTCATGTCTGTTAATATTTGTTTTATAGCCAGGTGCAGTGGTGCACCTCTGTAATCCCAGTACTTGGGAGGCTGAGGCATGAGGATCATAGCAAGTTTGAGACCAGCCTGGGCTACAAAGTGAGCTTGAGGCCAGCCTGAACTGCATAGTGAGACCCTGTCTCAAAAAGACAAAAAAAATTGTTTTATTTAGTTGGGTGCACTGGTATTTGTTGCATATATATTTATGATTATTATCTCTTCCTCTTGAATTGTTCCCTTTATAAGGATGTAGTGACCTTCTTTATCTCTCTTAGTCAATCTTGGCTTGAAATTCACTTTTTTTTTGCAAATAGAATAGCTACCCTTTCTTTTTTCTGGGTCCTGTCACGTGGGGTATTATTTTCCACCCTTTGACTTTCAGTCTATGAATTTCTTTTTGAATTACTTGTGTTTCTTGTATGCAGCACATTGTTAGATCTTGCTTTTTGATCCGTTCTGCCAGTCTGTGTCTTTTGACTGGTGAACTGAGACTATTAGCATTGATGGTTATAATTGATATGTACTGACTTAGCCTTGTCATGTTATTTTCCTTTTGTTCACTCCCTATTTTTCTTCCTCCCGCTGTTTAATTGTTTGCCTTGTCTGGTGGGTTCCTTATTTTGGGGTTCATGGAGTTGCAGTCCTTATTATCTCTTTCTAGAATGTCTTTGAAAATGTTTTGGAGTGCTGGTTTGATGGTCATAAATTTCCACTGATGTTCATTGTCATGATAATAACTTATTTCTCCATAAGTTTTGAAAGATAGTTTTGCAGGGTACATCAATCTGAGTTGAAGGTTGTTTTCCTTTAAAGCTTGAAATATTTCACTCCCAGCTCTCCTTAACTTGAGGGTTTGTGCTGAGAATTCAGCTGTGATTCTGTTGGGGTTTCCTTTATAGGTGATTTGTTTCTTTTCCCTAACAGCTTTTAAGATTCTATTCCTGTATTTAATTTCTGGACTCTTGACTATGATATGCCTGGCTGTAGATTTTTTTGATTGTGGCTAGTTAGAGTACTATATGCTTTACTTATTTGTACGTCAAATTCTTTTCTCTACCAGGAAAGTTTTCTGCCATAACATCTGTGAACAATTTTTTAAATATTATTTGTCTATCTCCTAAACATTTATTCATTGACTCCAATTAGTCTTAAGTTGTTCTTCTTTGCCTCATCTAGCAGCTACTGCATTGAGTTCTCATGGTCCCTTGCTGTTTTTAAGAAATCTTTCTTTTTATGACCACAAACTACAAGCCTGTGTTTTATATCTGAGATCCTGTCCTCACATTGGCCTAATCTGCTATGAATACTTTCAATGGAATTTTTATTCTCTTTGATATCTGCTTGCATCTGTATTATGGAATCCATTTCTTTGCTATGCTGATTTTTCATGGCTTCCATAATTTTCTTATGCTTATCTATTTTTTTGTCTGTATCTACTTTAGAGTCACTAAGCATGATCTTCATTGTGGATACCATCTTTGCAGTTATTTGAGAAATTATTTTGATTTGATTTTTTTCCACAACCTCATTTAATTTCTTTGTTGTTACCACTTCAGAGAGGCCAGATGGGAGGTTTTTGGATTGTCCCACCTCTATTCCCCCGAGGTTTGCCTTTTTGTAAACCAGATGTCAGGGGCTGCATCTTATTTAAGTGGTTTTTCATTTTCTTTTCTTTTTTTAGTTTAATTCCTGGAGTAATGCTTGTAAATTGCCTACAGTGGGTTGCTTTATTGCTAGTATTTAGAACCCTCAGGTAATGACTACTTCTCCAATGTATCTTCCAGATGTAACTGGTTTTTGGTTTGAGTTTATTGGAAGATCGTACCTCTTCAATTTGTTGGAAATGTGAAGTTGCTGCTTGTTTGATTCACTCCCTGGTTCTTTAGCAATATGCCACAGTCTTTTCTGTGACCCTTGGTCAATCTTAGTCATGAAATACCAGGAAGAACAGCTGTTTAGAACAATTATGTCACTTTTGGCCAGAGTGGTACCATTAGCATCAAACACAGCCTAAAAAAGACAAACTGAGCCAACCATTAATTTGCCACTTTTAACCATATGAACTAGATTTGTGGTTATTTAACAAAATCTAAAAAAAAACCCCCAGAAAATTAAATGCAGTACTCAAGTCCTTAATATGTCAATTTTGCTCTCAGGGGTTAAAATTTAAAGTGGGTTAAGGAGAAAGTTGGGAAGTGAAAGAAGAGGATGGGATTTGAAGTAAGGTAGGAGGAACAAAGAGGGATTACACTAACTCTGAGAAACTGGTGCAGAAGACTGGAGAGAGAGAAGGAGAGAGAGAAGGAAGAGATAAAAAGAAGAAGAGAACAGAACCACAACCACAAAGAGGCAAGAAACCATGTTTACATTCTTGTAAAAACAAGATGAAACAATGAAAAGCTGGGCATGATGGTACACACCTGTGATCCCAGTCCTCAAGAGGCTGAGGCAAGAGGATTGCTGTGAGTTCAAGGTCAGCTTGGGCTACAAAGTGAGGTCAAGACCAACCTGAATTGCATAGTGAAAAACTCTGTTTCAAAAAGAAAAAATCAAACAATGAAACAGAAAAAAAGAGAGCAAAAAAACAAAAATAAAAATACCACTGCAACAAAAAACAAACAAGAAAGAGGAAAAAAAAGAAAAGAAAAGAAAAGAAAAAAGTTCACTTCCAAGTTTGTCTCTGCTCTCACTGGTAGACAACATGTGGAGACAGAGTCCTGATCCTTGCCAGCAGTAGCTTTTTAGTGGAGTAGTGGATAATCTCAGTGAGTCCGCACTTTTCGACTGAGAACAGACTCATTTGGACTGCAGTTGTTCACACACTTTCTGTGGGCCTGAGCCCAGCTGGGAGCCACTAGATGGAGCCTGCAGTTGCTCTGAGTTGTGAGCTTAGTAATCCCCTCTCCTAGATGGCTCTTAGTCCATCCCTGTCTCGTGTGGGAGGACTGAGCTATCAGCATTCATTGCCAGCCAGTGCAGCCCTTCACATCTGCTGCTCCCCTCCACTGTCACATCTCTCTGCAGGGGCCTTCAGGGTTTCCAGCTGTCACCATTACTGTGTGTCTGCAGGTTTGAACTGCTCCTCTCATGCAGTGAGTTCTGTCTCAGGGAGAAGGCACTGCTGGCTACCTCCTTTTTCTTTGTTGAAGTTTCTCTCTTTGCTCTCTCTGTGGGCTTCAGTTTGCACTTCAGATCTTTCCTGAGTCCAGGGGACCCACTTCTCTCCTCTTGTCTTCCTCACATTGCTACATTCCAGTGTCTGGATGGCAACTTTCAGGAGAGGCTCTTTCTAAGTCACTTACCACTCTGCCATTTGGTGCTCCCCTTTCCAAAAACGTTTTTAAATAAAGATTTTTTGGGGACAGGGAGCAAAAAAGATATCTTTTTGTTTTTGTAACAGGGTCTTGCTCTGTGATTCAGGTTGACTTGGAACTCATGGCAATCCTCTTGCACTTGGGAGGCTGAGGCAGGAGGATCATCATGTGTTTAGGGGCAACCTGGGCTGCGTAGTGAGTTCAAAGCCAGCCTGAACTGTATAGTGAGACCCTGTCTCAAGCAACAACCAAAATAATAAAAAACAAAAGAAAGCAAAACAACAATCCCCCCAAAAATGATATCTTAAAAGAGGACTTCAGTCTCAAGATTTTCAGAAAATGGTTATTATAATCCAAAAAGTAAAGTGGTCTTTCATTAGAGACACAAACAAAGCAAAGGACCAAGGATCTTAGATTGTTGTTACAAATATCCAAGTATGGTACTTTTCAACCCAAAGGAAATTTGACTTTCTAAATAAAATCATTTTTTCCTAATTGTAGACAATTTGAAATAAGTAGCAGGGAAAGTCATTGTTTTACAATATAAAGCCAACCATTGTACCACTTGTATACATGTGTTCCTTAAAGTTTTATTTTCATGTTTTTAGTTAACTCATGATCATACTGTTATATATAAATTTGCATCTTGATTTTTAGCCCAATATTGAAACATAGTTTCTTACATTACAACCTACTTTTATTATAATTTTATAGTTACATCTTATGTGATTATATCCTACTTAACTTTAAATATTGTCTATTTTAAGTTTGGGTTTGTATCATCCTAATTATACTGTTATGAATATTTCTGTGTACAAATTTTCTCTCTTTGTGTGTGGGGATATTATTTTCTGGTGACAGATTCCTTGAGAAAGAATTATAGATCAAAAGTGTTAATGAATAATTCTAAATTTTTTGATATATTCTGAAAGAGTTGCTCATATTTGTAACTTTTGGGAAAATCATTTTCAGCATCAAAAATGGGGACATTAATTTTGGAAATGGGGCAAATATACTAATGGAAACTTGGGAGGAATATTTAGCATTGGAACTATTCAAGGAAATCTATTTCTTTTGATTTCCATATTCACAGATAATATGTTATGGTAACATTTGAAGGAAAATATTTGAAAGAGTAAGGAGATAGTGAGTCCATCAATTCAGGTAAAGAGTTCTGTGTATGTAAATGTCCCATATCAGATACCTCATTTAAAGAACCATCAATAACATGGCCTTATAAAATGGTCTTACAATGTTTTGTAAACTAATGTGAATACTGTCACATCTATTATTTTTGTTTTTTCTCCTTTATTTTATTATTATTATTTTTTTTTTTTGTGGTAGTAGAAACTGCACTCAATGCCTTTCCACTGAGCCACATCCCCAGTCCCTTTTTATTTTTCATTTTGTGACAGTGTCTCACTAAGTTGTTAAATTGCCCATACTGGGCTCAAACTTGCAATCTTCATACCTCAGCCTCCCAGAGTCCTGGGATTATTACACATGTGTGTAGCCATTCCTGGCTCAAATCTGTTTTTAAGTAAAAATTTTCTATAATATAAATGGGTGCGGGAAAACTTTGTAACTCATAGCTCCCCATCAGTATTTCCTCTCATGCCTTTGTGCCATTTTGCTTGGTTCAAGAGTTTGAGAGATTCTGCTGTCAGAGTGTGATCTTCTGAACAGACAGCAGAAGCAGGGTCTCAGCCACACAGGAGCTCAGTAAGTACTTACTTATGAGTGCTGAATGTTTCAATTAGTTCATTATCAAAGGGCCTCAAGCAATAGCTTTCCTTGACAAGTAAGTATTAGTGAAAAACAGCCACCTGAGGCCACACTTACTAACTGATATTTCTGAAACAGATGTCTGAGAATAAACAGGATGAAGAGAGTGGGACCAGTGCACCAGTGAGTAAAGGTGAGAGCCAGTTCACACTCTGTGTGGGGCTTTGACCAGAGAAAGATGGCTGAGCATGGACAGCAAGCAGCTGGAGGGGAAGCCAGCAGCACCACAAGTCCCTGCCCAGCAGGCAAGGCCTACCCTGAGCCCTTGTGTCTCTCCTCCCCAGTGCAGAAGGAAGCTGCTTCGGCAGAGTCCAGGAGCTGTGCATGACTGCTAGGTAGAGCCCAGGCTCACCTAGCTCTTCCGCATTCTCCCGTCCCACGGTTTCATCATCGGAGCTATTACAGGAAATGAACTGCATATGACATCTTTTTTGTTTTGACATGTTATTTATTTTTTTAATTTTTACTTTTATTACTACATGCTTGCAGTTCATAATGATTGCATCCCTTGTGGGGAGCTGGTATGCGTGCATAACCCATCTTAATTTTTTTATGCTTACCCCTGCTTCTCTTTGTCCCCTTCCCACTTGCAAAAGATCTTCCTATTTCCTATTACCTGTCTTTTATTTTTCTGTTTAATTTTTTGTATGCCAAGTTTCTCATAAAAGAGAAACCATGAGATAGTTAAGCTTGCATATTTGATTTATTTCATTTAACACTGTAGTCTCAAGTTACATTCATTTTCCTACAAATGAGTCAGACTTATCTGTCTTCATAGCAGAGTAGTACTCCATCATATGCGTATACCACATGTTCTTTATTCTTTCATCTGTAGATGGACCTATGGCCCATGTCTAAGATTTAGCTATTAATGAATTGGGCTGCTGTAAACATGGATATGCATGTATGACTTGACATCTTTTTAAAAAACTTATAAGCAGCAGTATGCTGGTGAATATTTAACAAGTAACTCTTCAAAATATTTGCATGTATACATGTATTTATTTAAAAAATTACTGATATATGAACTGGGTATGGTGGCACATTCCTGTAATCTCAGCATGCAGGAGGCTGAGGCAAGAGGATTGCCACAAATTTACTACTTAGTCTGGGCTAAGTAGTGAGTTCAAGTCCAGCCTGAACTTCATCACAAGACCCTGTCTCAAGAAAAAAATTTTTTGTTTTACTGATATAAAGGATATATAGAATTTATAAGTAATAAAATACGTAGTACTCTTTATGATAAATTCTATGTAGACAACTGAGTCACACAAAATGTTTCCCTTGAGTTTTAGCAGACCCTTGCATCCTCAGTCATTCCATGTCTGCATCTGATGAAAAGATGTAGTTTCAGCATGAATGTTATCTTCCTTGAAGTCGAGGAGTAAGATGAAAGTGAAACAGGAGGTGTGTGTTAGAACTTCACTTGGTTGTCAACGATGTGAGTGGCATCTTTGCTGAAATGAATAATAGCTTTAGAGTACTGGAAGAATAGGTTTCACTTTTGGGTGCTATTCACAAGGTAGTGGTTGGAGGTATGACATGTTCTCTACCACTTTTTCTTTTCTATTTTTTTTTGTTGTTTGTGACAGGGTCTTGCTATGCAGTTCAGGCTGACCTTGAACTCACTATGCCTTGAACTCATCTCTATCACTCTCTTAAACCTTGACAGTCAATAAAATTACACATCAAACTAGGTTGTCATGGCACATACCTGTAATTCTAGCACCCTGGGAGGCTGAGGCAGCAGAATCACAAGTTCGAGCCCAGCTTGGACATTTTAGTGACTTTGTGAGTCCCTGTCTCAAAATGGAAAATAAAAAAAGGCTGGAGATGTAGCTCAGTGTGAAGGCCCTGGGTTCAATTCCCAGGGCTGCAAAAACAAAACCACAAAACAAAACAAAACAATAAAACCAATGCAGCCAATCAAGAAATAGCACAACCATACATCCAGCCCTGATCTTTAGTGTTTACTTATTTTCACGGTAGAAATTCTCCCACAAAATCTAGTTTCAAGCCACCAACTCAGTGTCACTGAACATGGAGTTGGGAGAGACGTGCAGTTGTACACCCTCATACAGTATTTCCCACATCCAAATACAACAGACAAATAGTTTAAGAGCATGTGGCACAATAAACTACAGTAAGGTAACTAGGAAGTGATGACCATCAAGTAATTACTACATTTTTAAAAAGTAGATTGATGAAATTGTAAGTTTGCATTAATTTAATTTTTTTTGAGACAGGGTCTCACTGTGTAGTTCAGTCTGGCCTGGACTCACTATGTAGCCCAGGTTGGCCTCAAACTCTTGACGATCCTCTTGCCTCAGCCTCCTTACAGGCGTGCGCCACCATGCATAGCTAAATTTTAGTTTTGACTGTTTTAAATATCTCACAGAATTCCTGAAAATTGATCAGCTCTTATGAGCTTGTCCAAGCCAACTCCAGCACACCATTGCTTAAAGAAAAAAAATTCTTCTTAGCTCTAGTTATGAAATAATATTCATAGATGCACTTGAATCTTTGAGACCTCAAGGCAAAGATAAGAAAAGTCCCTTCTTTGGAAAAGTTTGGAGGTCTTTCTCTGATTTTGTATTTGTGTTCACAATATTTCAAAATTTAAATTGGGTATACTGATGCACGCCTATAATCCCAGCACTCAGGAGGCTCAGGCAAGAGGATCACTATATGCTTGAAGCCATCCTGAACAACATAGAGAGACCCTGTCCCAACAAAACACACACACACACGCACATACAAATGGTATGTCAAGAACGTATCTGATCCCTCTAACCATCTGATCCTTCCAGCCTTTAGGAGACTGGGGTCTGATACCAGAAAAGTAGTCAGTGTTTGGTGTTTGCAAATGACTGGAGAAGAGTAGTGACTTGACAGTTAATCAGTAAGCATGAGCCCACTCATGCCATAGGCTTCACGTGTGATGTGTAGTTCTAGTACCAACAGTGAACCTAACTTGTTGATTTGCTTTGTTGATTAGCAATCAAAGAGAATTCTTATCAGCGGCAAAGTAAAGGTGGTTGTTGGGACTCTTCACAAATGATGAAGAAACCAAAGCAGAATCAAATTTTCCCCATCACTGATTCAGAAGTCGCTTTGGTCAACGCCTATCTTGAACAAACACGAGGTAGGCGCCATTTTGAAGTCGACAAGATGAATCCGGTTCAACAAGATAGTGAAACCAACGAGTGTGACAGTGAAGAATCTAACTCAGGAGCCTCTTCGTGGAAGGAGAGTGAAAGTGAACACCACCCCTCACTAGGCAACATTCAAAGGAGAAAAGTCGCTCAGAGGTACCAGAATCCGGGAAGTCACCAAATCCGAGAAAGGCCCTGCATCCATTGCAAAGCCATGAGAACCAATGAATGGTTAACACGTCATTTCCTACAAAAAGATTCAGAAATGATTCCCACAAAGGAAGATATTCAAGAAGAACGTTCCATACCTGAGATCAACACAAAGTTCAGTAAAATTTGAATTTTGTCAAGTTTTTACCTTATTTGAAACCAAATGGAAGAGATGAATAAAATATGAAAAAGTCACGAGAGCACCAGGAGAGGAAACTTTTACAATAAAATCTCTCTACTAACAACAAAAACATACTTGGAACCCAAAGGTAAAATTTCAGACAGTTCTTTGTTTCCAAAGAGGCTAGCGAATATATGCATGGTACCATGGGAACACTGAAGCTCTGCATTCATTATGAATTTCTTTTAATTCAAAAGAGCACAAGACAGCTACTTCAGGCCTTGAGTGTATGTATTTTGTTCATGTCTATAATACAGTGAAAGAGGTCTTTGAAAACACCTTTATGTTGTGAAATCATTTACGTTTATCTGTATGATTTGATTATTTGACTGAATGAATGAACTAGATTTATAATTTCAGGTGATTCTGCCAGAGCTCTGTTGCTACATGTGTCCACTTGGGGCTAGCGAGGAGGAGTTTGAGGACCTGGAATAAGACCTGATTCCTAGAGGCAGGGGAGACAGCATGATCCAGAAGGGCAGCTGGACCATAGACTTTCCACGGTTCTGTCTAGGGCATGGAAAATGCTAAAGAAAAAGATTTTTTGGTATTTGTTAAAATAGTAAAGAAGATTTATTCAAGACTGTTGTACTAGAGGTTAATAGGAGAGATAAATTGAGCTCAACTCCTGACATAACAAAGACAAAGAGAGATTTATAGCTAAAGAGGTGCATGAAAAGGGGGAGTCAGTGGGTGGAAAATTACCAAAGGAGACCTCAGGATTGGAATGAATTCTTCTAAACTGACTAAAAGGATTCATGCTAAAGGCAGGTCAAAGACTTTTATATCAAAGGTGGGCAATGAGAGAGTAGATCAGATATCAAGGATGTTCAGGTATCAAAGCTTGGGGTACTTTTGGGCTCAAAACTTAGTACTTAGAAGCATTCTTGCTAAAACTGAGCTGAGCAGGCCAAAGACAAAGCTGTTGAGGCCTAAAAGATGGCTCAGAGGGTTCTGATTAAAATTTGGTCAAGCTGGGCAAGGTAGCACACACCTATAATCCCAGTGCTCAGGAGGCTGAGGCTGGAGGATTGCTGCAAGTTCTAGGCCAACCTGGGCCACTAGTGAGTTCAAGGCCAGCCTGGACTGCACAGTGAGACTCTGTCTCAAAAAACAAAACTAAACATAATAAAATAAAATTTGGTCAAAGAACCTTGGTCACAATTCATACATACTTAAGGCTAGGTTTTTCAGTTATGTGGGACCCTTGTTGCAAGGAATTCAAATGAATCTAGATAAATGGGTGACCGTTCTGGAGATCATTCTCCACTTGGATGGCAGGACTCCCAGCTGGAATATAAGGTCCAACCCAGGTCCCTGAGGAAAGGGCTGGTAAGAGCAAAATACTGTTGTGAGGCAGGGACTATGGCCGTGGGGCTAGAGTTCAAAGAATAATTTAAATCTTTTTTTTTGGTACCAGGAATCAAACTCAGGACCTTGAGCTTGCCAGGCAGGCACTTGTGCTGCTGAACCCTATATCTGGTCCATAGAATGGCTTGTCTTGTGGAAGTATTTGGGTATCATATATGGTCAAGAATACTGCCTAACTCTGTGAATGGAGCCTTTGAAGTGGGTCATGGAAGGGACAGGCAGACAGACTAGAGAGCTGTGACTTGGCACAGGAGTCATTCCTGACAAGAGCAGGTTTTTAACAATGATGATGACGACAATGAGAAGTTGGCAGCAATGTGGGAACCCAAATCATGTACTAGACTACTAGAATCTAGGGTATGGGATGATATTTCTGAGCCCATTTGTAGACTTTGTGTTATGTAGATGTCTCAAGATTGGGATGGATCTGAAGGCCCAGAAGGGAAGCAGGGTACCAAGAGTCAGCTCAAGCACCAGCCCTTTTCACAATGACTTTCCCTACTCCTTGTCACTCTCCTTCCCTTGTTCCCCCAGGCAGAACTCACTATGACCTCGCTTATGTGCCAGTATGCCTTAGAAATTCTGTCAGTGCCCTTAATATTTTGATAAATGTATTTGTTTGCATGTTTCTGTGATATCTCTATCTATCCACTTATCTATCTATCTACTGATCTATCCATCCATTGTTAAACATAGAATCTAGGATTTGTCATCTTTGTAGCACAGTGCTAGACCATATGGTAGACAAATAATGTGGTTGAAACAGTACACAAAAGCATTCATGAATGAAAGGAGAGGATCTGGGGAAATGGAGAAATTGGGGTAGAGGCCAGTATCCACAATAATGATGATTACTGAGTGAAGAATGAATAATGTTGATACTGTATTTCAGTTTGATATGATCAAAAATTTTAACTTGCTTTATTTGCATCGTATCCCCCCCAACAGACATACAAAATAACCAAGTTCAAAATGTAGTAGAAAATTGCACAGGCAGGATTTAGACACAGGACATCGGGCTTTAGAATTCAGGGTCTTAATTATAGTGGTCTCAATCATTACTCTCTGAAGATGAAGGTACTGATTGGTAGGTGAGTTAATCATCACTTCCCACATGGTCATTAATGATCCCCAAGCACATAAAACCTCACTAGGGTCTACTGGAAAAGGAAGACAACAACAGTTTCCTAGATGACAGAGTGAGGGCTCAGGCCCCAAGTGGTTTGTTTGTACATCTAGAATATACACCAATGACACCACTAACAAGTCATTGGTATCAAAAGTTGTTACTTTTTCCGGTCTCATTCATGGGACTACAAGAGGCCATAGTCAGGATGAGAGATGGCTGCTTAGAGGGAGAAGGATTTAAGGTTGGTTGAGTATGGGTACCATTAATCCCATTAATGAGGGAACTAATGAAGAAGTCTGTGAGAACCATGAACTAAAAACAGAGGCTAAAAATAGGTGACAGAATACTGGAGCCGAAGAGAGACTTGCATTGAGAAAAAAAAAAACACAAAAAACAAACAAACAAACAAACAAACAAAAAACCCTCAACAAAACAAAACAAAACAAAAAAAACAGAAACAAAAAAACAAGATAAAGACACAGCGAGATGCAAAGCAAAAGCATGGGCATGTAGACTGGGACCAGATTAATGAGTGAGGCATAGAACCAATGAGCAGGGAGATGGCTCAGGAAACCAGGGCTGCAAATACTGGTGATGGCTGGCTGTTACCTTTTTAAAAAATTAATTTTATTGGCACACTTTGACACATATAATGATCACATTCACCATAGGGAATTTGAACCTGTACATAATATATATTGATTGATTCTTCTTTTTTCTCCATTCCCCTCCCTTCTTCCCCTTCCTATTTACAAAAGGTTTGTTTTCCATTTTTTCCTTCTACTTTCTTTCCCCCTACCCCCCCTTTTTTTGTTTTGGTACCAGGAATCAAACTCAGGACCTTGTGCTTGCCAGGCAGGCACTTATGCCACTGAGCTATGTCCCCAGCTCTTGCCCTCCCCTTCTTGTTCTCCTTTCTATTTGAACATTTTTGTCCTACCTCCCAAAGTCTATCATCCACTTTGGTCTTTATTTACCCTTTGGTTTCTCACACAAGAGAAAAAATGTGATATTTAAACATGTGTGATCAATTTATCTGACTTACAATTATGTTCTCAAAGTGCATTCATTTACCTAAAAATGTCTCAATTTTATCCTTTGTTATGGCAGTATAGTACTACATTGTATATAAAAACCACATTTTCTTTATACATTCATCAGTTGATGGGTATCTGGGCTGTTTCTTCTCCAGGACAAAGTGTCTAAAGTCTGGAAAACAATAGGTTGGAGAGGAACACAATTGAGTGGAGGGTACACAGGAATTGTTAGAGAACTGATAGAGGAAAAGAAAATTAGATTAAGTGATACAGAAGACACAGCCCACTGCCACAGAAGGGACCACATGGCGTTGCAGACAGTAGCTGGGCAGCCCCCAGCTGTGAGGCAAAATGAAAATAATAACTTTTCTACTCTTGAAGAAATGGAGAGCTGCACCAGGACCAGGAGAATCACGTGCAGCTGGAGACAGCAGTGAGACTTCGAGACACTGCTTCCCAAGGTGTCTTGAGGGTCAACAGTTGGTGAGTGACTGCGGTACAAGCACTCTGCACAGTTGTGCAGAGCAGGAGCTAGTGGGGACTCCACTGTGGGGAAAGGCTGGACAGCCCCTTGGTTGCTTCACACTGCCAAGTTCCCAGAGTGGATGAGAGAAGGACAGTCATGGGAGGACCACGGGGGAGTCCCGCTGAGAGGCTAGGGCTGGGGTCACAGACTTGGCTCCCATGGTCAAAGGCCGGCCACAGCCTGTGTTCCACAGGATTAGAAGCTCACGCTGGCGCCTGGTTCCCACTGCAAGCAGATCTCTACACCCAGTACCAGCCTGGGCGCAGACTGTCACTTTAGACCTCTCGCGTGAACAAAGACATGCCCTGCCCCAGCTCTGATCCTAAACATGAGCCTGAGGGAAGGAGCCACGGGGCCAGAATGACAGAAACGTTTCTCATACTGTTCTTTATTTGATTGTATTATATTTTTCATTCTATTTTGTTTTATTTATTTATATTTTTACTCCTTGCTGTTTTCCTCCTTCTGTATGTTTCCACCACACGCTTTTGCCCCATTACTTTACACTTTTTTATTTCATGAGCCTATCTGTGTATGTGTACTGTGCCCCCCCCCATATAGTTTATAGAGGGTAAGGCAATTCTCTCCTGTTCATTTATATCTCCTCCTACTTTTACCCATATCTCTTCATAGTCAGAGGAAAACAAAAAATCACATATAGAGGCCAACTAATTAGAATCACCAACCAAGGTTATCTATCAAAATAGGTGGAGAAATAAGGTATTTCCATGAAAAAGACCAGCTCAGAAGATATATGAGTGTTAAACCAGCTCTAGAGAAAATATTCAAAAGTATTCTCAACAGAAATAATAAACACAACTGAAATACATAAGAAACTAGTGAGGTAAATGGATAAACAGCAACAAAAAAATTAGGAAAAGAAAAACAACACACCAACAGATAAAGAAGGCAATGATAGAAAATAACCAACACACCTCAGTAATATCTCTGAATGTTAACAATCTCAACTTTCTAATCAAAAGACATAGACTGGCAGACTGGATCAAAAAACAAACTCCAACAATCTGCTGCATTCAAGAAACTCATCTAACCCCAAAAGATATTCATAGACTAAAAATTAAAGGATGAAAAACAATATTTTATGTACCAGGACCCTCAAAACAAACAGGGGTAGCAATTCTAATATCAGACATAGTAAACTTCAAGTTAAAACTGATTAGAAGAGGCAAAGATGGTCACTGCATATTAATTAAGGAAACAATCCAACAAAAAGAGATAATATGGATAAACATATATGCACTGAATACTGTAGCACATCATCATAGAACAAAAACTGCTGAAATTAAAAGATCAGATAGACATTGACATAATAGAGGACTTAAAACACCCCACTTTTGCAAAGAGATAGATCAACTGAACAGCAAAACCAATAAAGTAGTTTCAGAGTTGAACCATACTTTTGAACATACGGACTTAATAGATATATACAGAGTATTCCACCCCTCCACAACAGAGTATACATTCTATTCAGCAGCACATAGTACTTCTAAAATGGATCACATACTAGCCCACAAAACCTGCTCAAGTAAATATAAAAGAATTTAAATCACCCCATGCATACTATCAGACTGCCATGAAATGAAAACAGAAATCAATGACAAAAGAAATTTCAGAAAAGGAAAAAAGCTCCTGGAAAATTAGAAACATAACCCTAAACAAAGAAATCAGAGAAATAATTACAGAACTTCTAGAAATTAATGACAATGACTATACAGCTCAACAAAACCTCTGGGACACTATGAAAGGAGTCCTAAGAGGAAAATTTATTGCAAAACAGGACAAGCCCATATAAATAACCTTAGGAGAAACTTTAGGGTACTTGAGAAACAACTAACCAGTCCCAAACTGATATTAAGGGCGGGGGGGGGGAATAAAAAAAAAAAAAAAAAAAAAAAAAAAAAAAAAAAAAAAAAAAAAAAAAAAAAAAAAGAACAAATCAAAGACCTGGCTCTTTGAAAGAAAAAATAAAATAGATATGCCCTTAGCCAGATGCATCACGAGAGACAGAAAAAATTCACATCAATGCAATTAGGAATCACAACAGACACTGTTGAAATCTAGAAGACAGTAACCACTTCAAAGAATTATGTCCCAAAAAAATCACCAAATTTTGAAGAAATGGACAGATTTCTAAACACAAACTACAAAAACTAACCCAAACAAACCATTAAAAATATGTTTAACCCAATAACAAGGAATGAAATTGACTCAAAAATAAAGAATTTACCAATTTAAAAAAGCCCAGGATCTGATGAATTCACTGCTGAATTCTATGAGGATGCTATATCATCAATATTCCTCAAGCTCATCAAAGAAATAGAAAGGGATGAAGTGTTTCCAGATTTATTTACGGAAGCCAGTTTCACCCTGATCGCCAAACTGGATAAAGATTCAACTAAAGAAGAGAACTATAGGCCAATCCCTTTAATAAACATAGATGCAAAAGATTAGAAAACAGAATGCAGCACATTATCAAAAATATGATACATTATAGTCAGGTAGGTTTTATCCCTGAGATGCAATGGTGGTTCAACAAAAGTTAGTCAATAAATGTAATATATCACATAAACAAAACCAAAGTAAAAAACCACATCATATCAGTAGATGCAGAAAAGCTTTTTAACAAAATCTAACACCCCTTCATGATAACAACCCTGAGGAAAACAGGTGCAGAAGGACCATACCTGAATATGATAAAGGCTATTTATGACAAACCAATAGCTAGCACCATACTAAATGGGGAAAAACTAAAAGCATTCTCCCTAAATTCAGGAACAAGACAAGTATGTCTGCTATCACCTCTTCTATTCAATATACTATTTGAAACATTAGCCAGAGCAATTTGGCAAGAGAAAGAAATAAGGAATACGTATAGGCATTCGCAGACTGCAGAGGGAAAGAACCAGGCCTACCAGGAGGTGATCCCCACCTGGAAACCAGTGCCATGTGCTGGCTGCTGCCAGTGTGGGGACAGCCACACCCAAGCCTCTCTTTGTGAGTCAACGCCATTCACAGACTGCGGAGGGAGAGAACCAGACCTCGCCAGGAAGTGATCCTGGCAGGGAAACCGTATCATTTTCATTGTTTTGTTGGGTTGGGTTTTATTCTCTTTTGTTTTGTTTGATTATGTTAAATCTGATGGCATGAGCAGCTATTTGAAAGATTGCAAGACATACTATGGTAGCCATTTTGGATTTACTATTGGCTTGTTTTGAAGTCCTTTATTGCAGTCATTGTTTTGTTTTTATTGTTTCTATTCTATTCTGTTC
>RJWM01026372.1:0-28168 GCA_004363535.1 Dasyprocta punctata | reverse complement strand
CATTCACCACCAGCCATGTGCCCTCCAAGACATCGCTCTCATTTCGCTCTTCTTGCCCCTCCACTAAAGCGCAAGGCCTTGAACTTGAGGCTTCTGCATGGCCCCCGGGGTCCCCCGAGGTGTGGCCAGAGGACCTGACCTCAGAGCCTGGCTGCACTAGCGCTGGGCCCTGTCTCTGCCTTACTAAGTTTGCTGCGGCCGCCGCTCTGGGCCACTTCCACAAAGACAGTTTGTTTCCCAGTTCTGGAGGCTGCCGTCCAAGGTCGAGGCGCTGCCGCCCTGGTTTCTCCTGAGGCCTCTGCGCCTGGCTGCCTTTCCCTGGGCTACACAGGGCCCTGCCTCATGTATGCAGTGAGAGCAGAGACAGCGTGCTCTGCTTCTGCGGCACCTCCACCTCCCCTGACAGGGACGCCAGCGTTACGGGATCGGGCCCCATGCCTGTGGCCTCCTTAAGCCTCAGTTACCTTCCTAATGTGTCTGTTTCTCACTGAGCTGATGGTGCAGGCCTGTAGTGCCACCTACTTGGGAGGCTGAGGCAGGAGGATTCCAAGTCTTAGGCTGGCCAGAGCAACTTAGTAAGATGCTGTCACAAAATGAAACGGCTGGAGACATGACCCGGTGCCACAGCCCCTGCCTAGCCTGTACCACCAAAAAAAAAAAAAAAAACCCCGTTTCCAACAGTGACATGGGTTAGGGCTTGGGTGTGCCAGCTTGGGCAGGGCCCTTGTCAGTCCATCACACCCCCCAGGCAGTGGTATCACCCCGTCGCTCCAGGATCATCCCCAGGAGCACATGGGGGTGTGGAGGCTCTGCCCAAGGGGACTGGAGGAGTGGCAGCCACCTGCTGTGGGGGACAAACAGGGACCCCAGGGGCTGACCGCCTCTTCTGTGTGCGCCAGGGATGGGAGGCCCTCGGCCCGCATGCTGTTGCTGAAGGGCTTCGGCCAGGATGGCTTCCGCTTCTTCACCAACTTCGAGAGCCGAAAAGGAAAGGAGCTGGTGAGTGCTCACAGTTGCTCCCTAGAGGCTCCGCCCTCCTCCCATCCCCCCACCCTTCCCTCTGGCTACTCCCTCCTGCCCCTGGGCCTTTGCACCTGCCCCTCTTTGCTGGGAACCAGTGAGCCGCTCCCACTCCATGCTGCAGCAGATACCGCCTGCTCCTTCTTCACTCTCAGCCCAACGCTGCCTCCTTCCTTGACTAACCCCGAGCGAGGCCCCGGTGCCATGCACAGTCCTTGTAACTCGCAGCTTCCTGCTCTGCCAGGTGTTGGGTCTGTGACTGCATTTTAGGGATATGACACGGGATTACTGTTTGTCTCCTCGGCCACACTGGAAGCTCTGTGCGAGGAGAGGCCGTAACTATCTCTGTTGTCCCCTGCACCTCTCTCACTGTTGAACATGGAGCTGGCACTTTGTTTTCTTTGCAGCACCAAGGATCGAACTGACAACCTCGTGCCTGCCAGAGAGGCGCTTAAGCCACAGAGCCAAGCTCCCAGCCCTAGTTTTTTGAGGCAGGGTCCAATTATGTAGCTCAGGCCGGCCTTGCGCTCGCGTTGTAGCCCAAGCTGGCCTCGAACTCACAACGCTCCTCCTACCTCAGCCTCGCTAGTGCTGGGATTAAAGGCGTGCGCCACCACGCCCTGCCCGGAGCTGGCACTTTGTGTCCAGCCAATGAATGAGCCCAAGATGAGTCCCTGTCCCTGTACCCGTACAGTGCCCACACTCCCTGGGTGAGAGACTCGGCCAGGCCTTACTTAGGAGTCAGACTCCTCAAGCCCAGCTCTGCTGCTTGCTGTGTGCACTCTGGCAAGTTTCTCACCCTCTGAGCCGAATCCACAACTGTGACAGTAGGTCTGCGTTTGGAGTTGTGTGTGAGTGTGTGTGTGTATGTGTTTTGCTTCTTGAGGTAGAGTCTCACTATGTTGCCTAGGCTGACCTTCAACATGCAGTGGTCCTCCTGCCTCAGCCTCCAGAGTGCGGGGATGACAGGTGTGCGCCACCATGCCCAGCTCACTTGCTTTGAGGGTTTAATGAAGTGCAGCAGCCAATGCATCCACAGGGCCTGGTCCTGCGCCCCGCTACCCACCCCACTGCGTGCCCACCGCATGCCCGGTGCCACCCCCTGGCTCATGGCTGCCCTGGCTTCCCTGTCATTTCCAGGACTCCAATCCCTTTGCGTCCCTTGTCTTCTACTGGGAGCCCCTTCACCGCCAGGTGAGTGAGTGCCGCCACGGCCAGGGGTGGGGGCGACTTTGTGCCTGAGCCCAGGGGTGGACGGTGCCCACACAGGCACCCACCCCACCAGGCCCGGCGCTCGGTCAGGGGCTCCACTCGCCCAGCCAGGCCTCCCCGACCAGGTGCGCGTGGAGGGCCAGGTGCAGAGGGTGCCGGAGGCCGAGGCCGAGAGCTACTTCCACTCCCGCCCCAAGAGCAGCCAGATTGGGGCCGTGGTGAGCCACCAGAGCTCCGTGATCCCCAACCGCGAGGTGAGTGGCGCCCGCACGGTCCTGGGTGCAGGGACCCGGCCCCCAGGGCATCCTTGCATCTGCGCCTGTGTCCACCTCGCTCACCCCTGCCTGGCCAGTCCAGCACGCATGCTCGGTGGATCCTCTGGTGTGGCTCAACCTGGCCGTCCCGTGTCCCTCTCCCAAACAGTATCTCAGAAAGAAGAACGAGGAACTGGAGCAGCTGTACCAGGAACAGGAGGTGCCCAAGCCGAAATACTGGTGAGTGACACCTGGACCCAGGGCACCCCGGTCGGAATTACAGATCCTCAGAACCCTGGTCAGGCAGATGCCAAAGATTCCCACAAGAAAGCCAGAGATGGTAGCACACACCAGTTATCCCAGCACTTGGCAGGCTGAGACAGGAGGATCTCGTGAGACCAGCCTGGGCTACATAGCGAGACCCCTTCTGGAGAGAGAGCCTGAGAGCCCTGGGGTGAGGGGGAGACGCCTCACCCTCCACTTCTCCTCTTCTCCTCACAGGGGCGGCTACGTGCTGTGCCCGCAGGTGATAGAGTTCTGGCAGGGCCAGACAAACCGCCTGCATGATCGCATCGTCTTCCGGCGGCGCCTCCCCACAGGAGACTCGGTGGGACCCATGACCCGCTGCGGGGAGGATGGCTGGCTGTACGAGAGACTGGCACCGTGACTCTGGCAACCTCTCCCTCAGTCCCTGTGTACCGCGGAGCCGTCCCCAGCTGGGTCTCAGCTGCTGAGCTGCGGGTCAGCACTGCCTCACAGCCAGTCACAGATGCGAAAGAAAAAGTCTCCAGTTTCCTTGACCTTCCCCGTGGTTTTTACAGAATTGCCCTACAGGGCTAGCAGCCGGGGTGACTCCTGCACTCGTCGCTGGTCCCCCAGCAGCCCTGTATTTTGCCATGGGATTCATGCTACCTGAGCCAGAATAGCCGTGCAGATTTCTCAACCTCAACTCAGACTTTGAACCCGGCATGGAGATGCACACCTGTATCCCACCATTCTTAGGAGGCTGAAGCAGGAGGATCACAAGTTTGAGCAGCTCCAGCTGGGCAATTTAGCAGCGTACTGAGACCCTGCCCCAAAGTGGAAAAATACAGATAAAATAATAATTTGACTTCGAAATGGGGAGACTCAAGAGCCTGGGGAGTGATGTAGTTAAGTCGCCAGTGGCAGCCCAGAGTTGCAGTTCACAGGGCCACCCTGGACCCTTCCTTGTATCTGTGCTCCTGCTCCCACCTCGGAATGCCCCACTGTCAATGCACATTCTTGTTTTTTCCCCCTTAAACTAGGTAGAGTTAATTTATACCAAAAACAACCCAGCCTTCCCTGATTGCTGCCTTGAGCACAGTGGTGTGGAAGAGATTAAATTTATTCTTTCTACCACCAGAGGGCGTACAGGGGTGACAGAGACTGCTCGAAAAAGGGAGTCTTCGGGTTCCCAGGGCGCCTGGCGGGGAGTGGGCTGCGCTCAGCCACGAGCGTCCCGTCCCTCGGAGTATTCAAGCCCAGCCGGGCAGCGAGCGGTAGAAGGGTTCAGGTACTGCTTCCTCCGGCCAGGACGACTCTAATGAAGCTTTCCTGTCTGTGTCCATCTATGGAAACCGCGTGCGTGCGTGCGTGTTTGCGCGAGGAGGGGGGCGGGAATATGCAAATATATGGATTCCGTTTTCTGAAAATAAAATTATTAAAGGGATTTGCATTCCCTGCCTCTTTTGGAGATGAGTGCTAGCTCCCTGGTTTCCACCCACACTGGGGAACTTTAAAAATCTGAATCGCGACGCCCACCGTGATATCCCAGGGAAATCTGTGCTCCGGGACGTCCTGGCCTCCGGTCCTGGCTACTCGCCTCGTGGTCCTCGGCCTACATGGCCAGGTCACTGGGAGAGAAGCTGCGATGCCTGCTGTCGGTTCCCTGCAGGGTCCACTGCGGTGACCATACGCCCAGGCACTGAGTGTACTGGTCCAGCCTCTAAACCAACAATGCTCTCACCCTTACCTTCTGCACCCCGCTTTTACAACCTTCCTGCTGAAGTGCAATTGCTTTTTTGTTTTTTGAGATAAGGTCTCATTCCATAGTTCAGGTAGGCCTTGAACTCAGCGTAGCCCAGGCTGGCCTGGAAGTCGAAGCGCTCCTCCTGCCTCAGCCTCCTGAGTGCTGGGATCACAGGCCTTGGCTACCACACCCTGCGCCTTTGCTTCCTTAAGCACAGGCTGCTGTCCTGAGACTTGGACAGGCGGCCCGCTGGCGTGGCGAGCAGCCAGGCTGATAAACGTTTGCGTGACTGAGCCAGGGGCAGAGAACCGACTCCTTGGCACCGCCTGGCCTTGAACTTCGCCCCTGGCTAGGCGCATGCGCCGTGGGCTCCTCCAGGGCCGCCCTGCCCCGGCTCACTCCTCCGAGTGCCCTCGGGGCGCTGCGATCCCCGGGCGCCAGTCTAGGTAAGGCCTTCTTGTGCTGGGCGTGTGGGCGGGGACTTGCTGCGCCCGCCTGTGCTGCGGGGCCTGCGTGCCCCTCCCCCGCCCGGGCCGTGACCCTGCTCCCGGGCGTTCCTGCAGCTGCAGGCCCCGGGTTCCGTGCCGAGGAAAGCCCGAGCGCAGCTCCTCGCGGGGTAACGTTTACCCTAGGCGGCTCAGCCTCGCGCCCTGGGCTCGGTGGTCAGCAGGGGGCGCCGCCGCCTCTCCCCGCCCGGCCGGGCCAGGTGCCGCCCGGCCTCCCCGTCCTCCTCCGGCCGCCATCCGGCGCAGCCGCGCTCCCTCTCACCCCTCTGATCCGAAGCCCTGCAGCCGCCTGGCCCCCGGCTCTGGGCGGGGAGCTGTCACCCCGGCCGGGCAGTCCTCGCCGTGAGTGCAGAGGAGAGCGAGTCCCCAGCTCCGACGGTAGCCAGCGCCGGCCTGGGGTTCCCTCCCGACCGGACCGCAGCTAGTTCAACCCGAAGCTGGGGGTAAAGCCAGGGCACGGGGCGCTCCCCGCTGCACGCGGGTAACGGGGGCAGGGCCGTGAGCGTGGGCACCCCTGAGCTCCTGCCAGCGAGGATTGCGAGACCCAGAAAGCTTTGTGTCGTGGGGATGGGCAAGAGGCCGGGGTGGGGGGCACACCCCGAGCCCCCTGCTGACCCCCTCCAGCCCCTGGTCTGCCTCCCTCCTCACCGGTGTTCCCCTGGCCTGGGCGAGGCACGCGACAAAGGCCCCCTTGTCTAGGTCTGTTTGTTTTGGCAATAAATTTCCCCAGCAACAACTTCCGGGGCGGGGTGCTCCCGCCCCCCTGCCTCCGAGGAGCCGACCTAGGAGCTGCAGGACCACATTGTTCCGTGGCCGCCGTGGTCTTTGCCTGTTCCTGCCACGGGCTCCAGAGATACAGGCAATGTCTTCCAGTCCCCGGCGCTTGTGGCTTGAGAAAGAGCCAGACCTAAGATTCCCGGAAGGGAGCTCTCGCCTGGTTCTTAAACTGAAGCTGTGGGGATGGAGAAGAAAGGAAGGTGTATTTAACTGAGCATCTACTATTGGAACTGCTGCAGGCCACTTAGACTGACCGCTTCTTATAAAATAGGTTTGATACAATTGCTCTTAGGAAGGAAATTGGACTCAAAAGACCCTTTAGAAAAATGTTCCCAAGGTCAGACAGGGTGTGATGGTGCATGGCTGTAATCCCAGCACTCGGGAGGCTGAAGCAGGAGGCTCACCATGAGTTCGAAGCCAGCCTGGGCTACATAGTGGGTTCAAGCCTAGCCTGAACTGCATGACAAGACCTTGTCTCAAAAAAAAAAAAAAAAAGTTCAGGCATGGTGATATGTACCAGTCATCCAGGACTCAGGAGGCTGAGGCAGGACGATCACTGAGTTCAAGGTCAGCCTAAACTGGATAGTGTGATGTTATCTCAAAAAAAAAAAAAAAAAATAAGAGAGCTACTTCCATGAACTCAAAGTAAGAGCATACATATGTCCTCTGCTTTTGCAACTTTGTTTATTACAAAGAAACCCACAATTAACTTTTTAAAGAAAATTCAAGGCTCCAGAACTCATCTCTGGGGCTGATCCATCTTAAATATATCCGGGAAGGAGAAAATAAAACTGACTGCTTTTAGCTCCTAGCAGAGCGACCATTGAGATGCGTGACTCAAGCCCGGCACAAGTGGTGGCCACCATGGGAACCCAGCGCTTGAGGGCCTTCTGCGGCCGCGCGGCGGGTACCCGGGTCCGCTCCCCCTCCACTCAGCTAGAGTTCCAGGAAGTTTACCACTTGCGTTAAGATGTGAGCTCAGGTTAACGCCCCCGCCCCGGCACCCAGGAAACGCCCTTGGTCGCAAGACTCCTGGAAGACGCGCCCTCGGGGGACTGGGGGGGGGAGGCGGGACACACGGGTGGAGAAGGCAGAGGCCCCTGTCTCCACTGCCCGCCGTGCCCACCTCCTGGTGGCCCTGCCACCACGCCGGGGGCGACGGTCACCATCCTGGACCTGGAGGGCCTTCGTGTGTGGTCGGGGGATGACGGGAGGAGCCCGTGCTCCCGCTGCTTACACAGATCTGGGGCGCATGAGACAACCCTAAAAACCCATACTTCCTGCCAGCAGGCATAATGTCCCCACGGCTTCCGCTGGGGCCGAAGAGGCCAGCGTGGCGAGCCCCTGTCTAGGCCCTGCTGAGGGCAGCGAGCAGGGGGGGCGCTAGCGTCCCCCCCGCACCCCCTCACTGGCCCTTGTCCTCCCGGTCGTCAAAGAGGCCGGGGTTCTCAGCCAGCATGGCTCGCACTTTTTTCTTCTCCTTGAAGCGGCCCGAATTGGAGACCTTCACGTGCTTGCCCTTCGTGTTCTTGTCCACCATCTTCTCCAGCCGCGCGCTGAAGTCGCTGCTGGGGCCTCCGGCCTCGGGCCGCGGGGCCTCCGCGCCCCCCTCCGTCTGGGCGTAGGTCTCGGGCGTCTCGTACATCACCCTGGGCATGGACTTCTTCTTCCGCAGGAAGGTCAGCTTCCACCACCCGACTTCCGTCATGGTGCTCGCTGGCGACGGGACTTTCTGCGGGAGCGGGGTGCGGGGGACAAAGGTCAGCGCGAGAAGCACTGGGCTCATTTATAACCAGGGCTCTTTTTAAAATTATTATTATAAAGCAAAAACTTTACTACCACTGAGGTCAGGAAGTATCATTACCAGATTCCCAGAAGCACCCCCACACCTCTTTTCGGACCACTACTCACAGGGCTCTTATTTTTAAGAGTTAAAGAAAAAGCCAGGCATGGTAGAACACGCCTTTAATCCCAGCATTTGGGAGGCTGAGGCAGGAGGATCATTGTGAGTTCAAAACCAGCCTGGGCTACAGAGTGAGTTCAAGTCCAGCCTGAACTGCATAGCAAGACCCTGTCTCAAAAAATAGGGTGGGGGATTTAGCTCAATAGCATAAGCTCCTGCCTGGCAGGTGTGAGGTTGTGAGTTCGATCTCCCGTACAAAAAAGAAAAAAAGAAAAGCCACGAAGTTGGGAAGTTGGGCATGGTGGCACACACCTGTCATCCCAGCACTCGGGAGGCTGAGGCAGGAAGATCACCCTGAATTCAAGACCAGCCTGGACTACACAGCAAGACCCTGCCTCCAAAAAATAAAAACTAAATCAAACCAGGGAAGCCATTGAGCCAAACAGGGACGGTGACACGACCACCACCAGCAGCAGCACCTGCACGTCCCACAGAGCTCTGGGGAGCTTCGGGGCCAGCCCTTCTGGGACCTCGGCCTGCAGGCTGAGGAACAGCTTGTCTGCTTCAGCAATATCCAGGACTTTGGCACCATCGCCACACCCGTCTCTCTCTCACCCAGAGTGGGCTGAAGTCCACGGAGCCCCTCCTAAGGCGGAGGGAGGCCAGGGAGTTGCAGGCTGAGAGGGGAAGTCCTGGGCCCTGCGTGGCCTCCCGACCTGTGGCCAGTTACTTCTCTGGCCTCAGTTTCCTTCTCTGTCCCACCTGCCCTTAACATTTGCTCCACCGTGGATCCCCGCCCACTGCCTCCGGGAGTAGACGGACTTCACCAAGTCGAATCTGGGAGGGCAGCAGGGATTCTTACTCAGACTTCATTTGCCGTTTTTTGTTTGTTTGTTTTTTTGGTACCAGGGATCAAACTCACAACTTCGTGCTTGCTGGGCAGGTGCTTGTGCCTCTGAGCTACACCCCGGCCCTGCAGGGATTATTACGGAATGGCTCTGTGTGTGACGGAACTGCCACAGGGCAGCCTTCACCGGGAGCAAGGTGGAGGCAGAGACAGGTGGAGAGGTGGCACTCCAGGCTGCACTCGCCACCAGACAGCCGCCTGAAAGGGCTGTGTCGGTGCTGCAGGAGCTGGTGGAAGTTTGGGGAAGGAAGTGGCTGCGTGGGAGATGGGAGCAGGGGACAGCGGGCATGACAGCAGAGTGACCAACATGTAAGTGATCCTCGTTCTCAGGACTCCTCGAAGGAGGAGCAGACAGGAGCTAATGGACACCAAAGCCAGGTGGCCAGGTGGTCCAGGCTTCGGCAGGTGAAGCACCTCCTTTTAAAGCTAATGGCAGGACGAGCCAGGGATTTAGCTCAGCGGCACAAGCGCCTGCCTGGCAAGTACAAGGTTGTAAGTTTGATCCCCGCTACCAAAAAAAAAAAAAAAAAATGCTGATGTCAGGGCTGGGGGTGTAGCCTTGTGGCAGAGGCCTTGCCCAGTGTGAGGCTCCAAGTTCCCTCCCCTGCACCCAGAACAAAATTTAAAGTGAAAAAGGATGGTCTTTTCTACATGTGGTAAAAAGAACCAGAAATGGGGCTGGATGTGGTGGTGCAGTCCCATAATCCTAACAAACCAGGAAGCTGAGGCAGGAGGAGCACCAAGTTTGATCTAAGCCTGGGCAGTGTAGGCATTTAGTAAGATCTTTAAAATAAAAAATAAAAAGAGGGCTGGGGTGCAGCTCAGTATAAAGGGTCTGCGTTTGCTCCCCAGCATCTTAATTCTAAAAAAAGAAAGAAATATGCCAAATGGTCATGAGTGATTTTCTTTATGTAGGAGGAATAGAGACTGCATTCTCTCCTTTGGTTTTCCAATTTCCAGGCTTTCCATCATGAGTATGGCTGGGTGCCATGGTGGCAGTGCACGCCTATAATCCCAGCACTCGGGAGGCTGAGGCAGGAGGATCGCCATGAGTTTGAGTTTGAGGCCAGCCTGAACTACGTAGTAAGATCTTGTCTTGAAACACAAAACAAAGCACCCTAATGAGTACGGATGTTTTTAGTGGGGTATCAAGTCCAGCTAAGGACACAGGAAGGCTTGGAAGGAGCTGAAAGCCTGCGTTAGCTGCCTCTTGGTGCACCCCCCACACGTGCGCCCCTTCCTGAGCTCAGGCCAGGGGACACCTTCCTGCTCTTTGTCCAGGAAGCGGACCTTGTGTTGCCCACTCTGTCCCTTCCGCTGGGCTGCTGGGCCCACGTAGCACGAGGAGCCCCAGGGAGACCCTGTGCACCCACTTGGAGGGCGAGGGGCTCGGAGCCCGGGGCCAGCTGCGAGGTTTGCTTTGGCAGTGAGCCCTGCGCGGCCTGGGCTTAGCATGGCCTTGCACAGAACGCCGCGTTCCGGGCGGCTCTGCAGGGGGTGCTGGGAGGGCGGTGAGGAGGCACCGGGGCCGGCGTGGTCTGCAGGTGCCCCCGGTCACTGCTGTAAGGGTGCCCTGACCAGGCCACTGTCGTCAGGAGGGGCTGGAGAATCAGGTCACAGAGGGACAGGAGGGCCATTTCCTGGTCCCCGCAAGCACGAAGCTCCTGCCCGGGCTGTAGCAGGTGCCCTGGCGTTTCTAGTTTGCAGCCGAGGGGTCTACCTGCCCTTGGAGGGGAGAGGGCCCCGGTCACAACGAGCCTGGCAGAAAACCATGGAGACAGGAAAAGCCTTGCGCCCAGCTTTGGACCCGAAACCATGGTCCCCTCGGGTCCAGTGCTCTGGTCTCCCTAGGATGCTCTCTCCTGGGCTTTCCCACCCTTCCTGTCCGGGAGGACGCCCGGGCCTTGGCGAGCAGGGGTCCCCCTTTGGAGAAGTCTAAGGAGTGGAAACTGAATGCACGACACGGAAGGATGCGGGGGGCAGTTCTGTCTCACATCGTACCCCAGCCAGAGGGATCTTTCAATCAAAGATGGTGTAAAATTTGACTTAAAAAAAAAAAAACTGATGTGACAGCCAGGGCACCCGGGGATTTGCTGCCTACCGGGCACTGGAGGCGACGTCACAAGTCCAGCATTTGGCGACCTGTGCAAGGCCCCGTAATCTGCTCAAACCCAGGCCCTGGGCTGGCGCCGCTGAGCGCCAGGCCCTCACCCCGGGGCCCTGCCACCCTTGCGGAGATGGAAATCGGCCCCTGAGGATGCCAGCTCTGCCTCCCCTCCCAGCACTGCTTCAGGGCCCACAAAAGTCCTCCTGGCCTCCAGGGACAGCCTGCCACCCTTGCCCTTGGTGGCCAGCACTCTGGCACACACATCGGGGTGCCCCGAGACCGGGGTGGCCACCCTGTCTGAGTTCCGTGAGCTCCTTGAAGAGCTTTGCCCAGACTGGGCCGGGCCGCTTTGGAGCCAGGAAAAGTTAACCATTGACTGGGGTGGGGGGTGCGGGCTGCTGGGGGAGGAAGTGGCTGCATTGGGGGCACAAAACCAGGGACCCCCTTCCTCTGCAGGGCCTCTAATGGCCCTTGTCCACCCTGGGCAGGACTGGGGTGCACTGGACAGGAGCGGGGAGCTGCTCCTACCGCAGGCAGACACCCAGGTCCAGGCTGCGAGGGTCACAGGTGACAGGAGCTGGGGAAGCTCAAGGAGGGCAACGCTGGCAGCCCGAGCGGCCCCCGACTCCAGAGGGGCCGACCGGGTGAGACTGGGTGGAGGGGCACTGGTGCAGCCCGCAGGCAGCCCTGGGGGCCGTGCCTCAGTCTCCCCACCCGCCAACCTTCTGTGGTCCGGTACCTGTGATCCCGGCTGCTTCCCTGGAGAAGGAGAGGAGTGTGGGAGCCTCGGGGTGCGGGGCCCAGGGAGGCTGAGATGGGGGAGCCGAGGGTGCCCCCAGGGTACCCAGGCCAAGCCCGGCTGCAGCGGAGAGCGGAGCAGCTGCTCTTTGTCAGGTGCCAGAGAAACAGGTGCAGGAGCTGTACCTGCCCCGCGCCGCCCGTCAGGGTGAACCTGAAACCCGGCCCCTCCCAGCTAAGTCAACAGGAGCGGCGGCCGCGCGGTTCATGAATATTCATCACCGGGAAACCCAAGCCCCGCGCCCCTGCGCCACCCCAAGCCAGGGTCCTCCTGGGACCGCTCTGCCGCCGCAGCTGAGGATCCCCAGGGAAGTCGGGGTGCGGGCGCCCGCAGGCCTTGCTCTCAGTTGCCCCACTCTCGGGTGCCTGCTTGCACCCCCAGCCCTTGCAAGGTCACCCGCACCCCCAGAGGTGCAGACACCCTCCCCCCAGCAGGGACCACCGCCCCGGCGCACCGGGAAAGGGTTAAGGGCCGCTGCCCCCCGCGGGCTGGGCACCCCAGCTCCTTTGAACTCCGAGTCGAAACCAGTCCTGGTTAAACTGGTTGGCCGACCGGTTCCCAGGCCTCGCTCCTCCCCAGGCCACAGCTCTGCAGCGGGCGGGCAGGGGGCCGCGCCCCCACCCCAAGGCCCCTGCCTCCGGACCTGCCTAGGGGAAAGCGCACCGGTCCTCCTGGGGCCAGGCCGTCCCCAGCACAATCTCAAGCGTCCTCGTCCCCTTCCTCGCCTGCAGAGGGCCCAGGGACCCTGCTTTTTCTGCAGAGGATGACGGACGCTGCGCTCAGACCCTCAGCGGGGGCAGTGGTGGCCCCAACCCCCAGTGACACCTGGTTGGACTCTGGGCTCCCAGCTGCCCGCTGCGAGGGCCTGCCCGAGCCTGGGGGTCTCCCTCAGGAAACAGCGGGCCGGGGGCCTGGGAGCGGGGAAGAGGGCAAGTCAGAGGTCAGGGACAGCGGCGCTCGCTCGGTTTCCTTCCTCAGGACCTGCAGCGCCAGCGCTGCTCCATCCTCCCAGCAGCTACCTTCCTCCTGGGTTGGGTGTGTGTGTGACAGGTCCAGAGGGAGGCCCTGGGGACAGAACGCACATCACCTACCCCTTTTCTTGGCTCTCCCTCCCTTTTTTTCTTTTTCTTTTTCTTTCCTTTTTATTTATTTATTTATTTTTTTGAGACAGGGTCTCACTATATACACAGTGAAGTCAAGGCAATCCTCCTGCTTCAGCCTCCCGAGTGCTGGGACGACAGGCGTGCGCTGCCACGGTCCCACTTCTTCCTCCATTTTAAATCCTAACCAGTCGCCTCTTGGTCCTGTCCCGTCTTCCACAACCCCACTTCCCGGGGCCTGGGACCCTGTGCCTCTCCAAGAAGCTTCCCGACCCTAATAGGTTTTGGGTAAACCTGGGGTGAATGAAAGAAACCCGAGGAACTGTTTCAGAAAGTAGCAAGAAGGGGTGAATGCGTTCAAAGGCAGGAGGATTTGAGGGGGACACACGGCAGTGTCTCTTACTGGAATTAGCGTGTTGCGCACTCGGGTACATATTTGCATGTGCACACCTGCGCAGTAGAGAATGACCTGTTCATCTGGAAGTTTATTTGGCCCCTGAAGCCAGGAATTCTGTCAGACCTAACACACAGCAAGAACTTCAGACAACTTGAAATCATGAATGACAAAAAGAAACTTCCTACAGGGGCTGGGGATGGGGCTCAGCGGCATAGCACCTGCCTGGCAAGCATGAGATCCTGAGTTCAAATCCTGGTTCAAAAACAAAAATCTCGTCAGAAACTTCCTGGAGCCCCTTACTCTATCCTGGGGGCAGGGAAATGTGACAGAAAACTTATTTCTTTGATCTCTGGTGGTCCTGTTTATGCAGCTGGCTGGCTCTCCCATGATCACCTCCCTGGGCTGTGGATGGGGGCATGATAGACTAAAGGATGCTATTTGTAGTGCCCCCTTGCCTCCAGTGAGAGCACAAGACATTGTCCTTGGAAGTGGCCATAGCCTCCTAGATCCGTCACTCTCAGGGGGTCCGGTCTACTGTCTTTTTTAGAAGACACCAGAAGCTGGAGGTGGTAGCGTGACTCTGTCATGTCAGCACTGGGGAGGCTGAGACAGGAGGATTGCTGCAATTTCAAGGCCAGCCTGGACTACATATGGAGACCCTGTTTCAACAAACAAAACTCATCCGAACTCAGGTGTTAGAGAGGTAGAGACTGGCGGGGTGTGCTTTAGCCCTGCTTTCCACCTGCACCCCTGCCTCAAAAGCCCTCCGGGGCCTGAGACCGGGTGGGCATTGCCCCTTGGTCTCATCCCTCAGTGCCCTTCCTAGTGCGGCCCCGCCTCGGGGAGGGACGGCCCAACGCCCGCCACAGGGCATTTACTCCCGAGACGCAAGCAGGGTGAGGTAAGCCATGGGCTGTGAGCCCAGCTGCCCCCGCTCAGCCGCTTGATTCTGTGTAAAAATGTGTGCCTCTAAGCGAGCTTGCACACCACACCACAGGGCGCAAGTGTGAATGCCGTGTGCAAAGGCCAGAGCACACGTTCTCAGAAACATGTCCTCGTGGAGCGACCTGGGCGAACTTCACCTAAGGGAGCCCAAGCCACCACCACGCTGTGCCACGGTCCCCCGCTGCCACGGGATGGCAAATTCAGTCTGCCCAGATGTGTCTGTGTCTGTCCCACTTTAGTGACCTCTGCCCGGAAGTAGATGTAGGCTCCAGGGAATCTTTTTTTTTTTCTTAGTCAAGATCTATTTATGGAGCCCAGGCTGGCCTCAAACTTGCATTGATCCTCCTGCCTCAGCCTCCTGAGTGCTGGAATGATAGGCAACAGCCACTGCCAGCCAGGACCACAAACCAGAAGCGATGCAGACCAGATTGTGCCTGGGGGCCTCTGGAAGAGCCTACTCTGCTGGACCTGAACCTGGATACCTGACTTCTGGCTTCCGGAACCATGAGAGAATCAGTTTCCTTTGCTTTATGCCACCTGGTCTGTGGCCATGTGCTACAGTGACCCTCAAAAGTTTGAACATTAGGAGACGGGCGTGGTGGCGCATGCCTGTCATCCCAGCACTTGGGATTCTGAGGCAGGAGGGTCGTTGCCAGTTTGAGGCCAGCCTGGGCTACAAATTGAGCTCAACGCCAGCCTGAACTGCATAGTGAGACCCTGTCCCAAGAAGACGAAACAAAAAAAAGTTTGATCATCTTCACCCATCGCCACTTGGGTTCCATGTCTGCTGCCATGACCCTGTCTTGCCGTAGGAAGCAAATCCACCTCTTCATAGGCGAGGCAGCTACCCAATGTCCCCCAATGAAGAAACCAGAGGCACCGGGCATGGCCTCCCAGGGCTCCGCTGCTGCCATCTGGGGGCGCTGGGCCACAGCCGAGACCGAGTTCCATCTCTGAGCTGAACCACAGGCTGCTCCTTCCTGGGCCCCAGAACTCTGGCCACACCTCTTAGCTGGTTCATGTGCCACTTTTTTTATTTTTAATTTTTTTGAGACAAGGTCTCACCATGTAGCCCAGGCTGGCCTGGAACTTTGGTGATCATCCTGCCTCAGCCTCCCAAGTGCTGGCATGTGGCCAGGGATGGGCCTGGGGTGCTGGCATGGGGTATGCGGTCTGGAGACTGACAGAAGGCGGCTGGTGAGGACGCGGCTTCACCTCCCTCCCCTTGCTGGGCTGAGCGTCTGAAATAAACACAGTGGTTTCCCTGGGAGATGACACAGTGCCCAGGGGGCTGGTTTCTCCAGTGACTAAGGAAGGTGAAAGGGCAGAGGTGGGGCAGGCCAGGGCAGAGGGTGCAGGGGTCAGCTGGAGCAGAGCCAGGCCAGCCCTGGGCGACCAGTGCTCCACACGGGAGGTGACCAGGCCGGGTCAGAGGGTGGACTCCACGTCCACAGCTATAAAGGAAGGGATGGGGAAGGGAGCTGGGGACCAAGTGACATGGCCCCCACTCCTCATGACCATGGCTGTCATCCCAACACTACGGACGCTGAGGCAGAAGGATCGCTGGGAGTTCAAACTGGGTGACCCTTTTGAGCCACCTAGGTGGCGTCCTGGGCAGTGGAAAAAGGCTGGGGTCCTGTCCACCCCACCCTGCTGTGCCCGCCTACTGGTTCAGGGTGGGGCTCGTCACACCCCTGGGGTGTCCCAGAGAGTCCAGCATGCAGCTGGAACCTTCTGAGTGTTTGTTTAGCGCCGGGAGACCTTTGCAATTCCTCCTGCCTGAGTCAGCCTCTGAGGTCAGAGCCAGATTCCCACAAGAGCCCGGAAGTGGCCCTCAACCGGGACCCCAGGAGCGCTCAGCCTGAAGCTCAGCCTTGGAGAAGGTGTCAAGGGTTTTACACAGTTTCTAAAGCATAAGAACACACACCTGGAGTTTGTTGTGAGCTGTGCTTTTTGTTTTGTGTTATGAGACAGGGTCTTACTATGTAGCCCAGGCTCACCTGAACTCACAGTGACCCTCCTGCCTCAGCCTCCCAAGTGCTGGGACTAAAGGGGTGTGTCACTATGCCCAGCTTGAATTGTAAAGAGTTATGTCCATCTAGGATGTGTATTTATTTAATTTAATTTATGATTATTATTTGAGGCAGGGTCTGACTATATAGCCCAGGCAGGCCTCAAACTCACATTGATCCTCCTGCCTCAGCCTCCTGAGTGCTGGGATTACAGGCAAATGGGAGCACAGCCAGCATGTCTGTTTATTTATTTAAGGCTCTGAACAGAAATACCCTGAGATAGGCGAGGTGTTATCTCTGAGTGGAGGAAGCCATGGCTATCCTAGTGGTGTGGAAATGGTCCAGGGTCTTTCAGGGCAGGAATCTAGGTCTCCCCACCTTGGGTTCACACCAGGGAGCTCAGTCCCAAGTCTCCGAGCCCGGGGTGCTGCACCGAAGTGGGCGGTGGGCAGGATTAGAAACGGTGTCCAGCTCGGTAGGTCCCTGGAAATCTCTCTTCTCTTTCCACCACTACTTGGCCCATCTCAAGCCCTCCCTGTGCTCGGCCAGCCCTGGGCTGCAGGTCACCCAGCCTGTGACCCTCGGGGACCCAGCTCTAACCCCTGGCAACACCCTGAACTCAAGGCCTCCGTACGCTTTCCACTGAGGGCTCCCAGCATTGCCCGGGCCCCTTTCCCTGCCACCTGCGCAGGGCAGCCAAGCCCCGTCCATAGCCCTCCTGCTGGACATCTGCCAAACCTGCCCTCATCTCCCCCACACCTTTCTCCAGGCCAGACCGGAAGCTCAGAACAGCCCCTACCTCCGGTCTCACCTCCCACCGGCCCACCCTCCTTGCAGTCAATCTGTACCAGGCCTTCCTGCCTCAGCCTCCAAAAATGGTTCCTCATGTTCTTCAGAATTGTTTGAGACAGGGTCTTGTTATGTAGTTCAGGTGGACCTTGAACTCACTATGTGTCATAGGCTGGTCTCGAACTTGCAGGGATCCTCCTGCCTCAGCCTCCCCAGTGCTGGTATTACAGATGTGCATCAACTCTCAAGAGCCTGACCCACATGGTGACACCTTGTGTGTGTGTGTGTGTGTGTGTGTGTGTGTGTGGTATACCCAGTGTGGGTGCGATCGGTATCTGGGGTGTCTCCCCACCCACCTTCCCCTCTGCCCTGCCCCAGTCGCTCATCCTGAAGCAGGTGGTGGGCCCGGGTCTGCTACATAAACGAAAAGATAAGGCAAAGCGTGACGAGTGCCACAACAGACAGACACACGCTCCTCTAGGCGGTGAGGAGAGGTAAAGCAGGGCCGGCATCGGCGCTGGGACCTCCCCGGCCGCCCGAGAGTGGTTCTGCGCGCTCCTGGGGAGGAAGCTGCTGGGATCGGCTCTTGGGCGCCACCTGCTGCGACCTCGCTGCCCCTGCAGCTCTTAGGGAAGGGGCAGACCCTTGTCGGCCCAGACCCCGCCTCCGAGTTCCATTGGCTGGCCCCTGTTCTCCCGCCCATCCGTGGTGGAGCGCCGCTCGGATTGGCTCTGCTGAAGGCAGTGACGTGGCCTGAGGAGACCCGTTCGCGTCTGAACTCCGGATTGGAGGTGGGGTGGGCGGGGTCCCTGGCCGGAAGCGGAAGTGAAGGAAAGATGCAGGTGTGGGGATCGGTGCTGGGGGGGACGGGACCCTGGCCTCGGTTTACTGCCCTGGCTCCCCGAGGTCCCTCCCGGCCCGTAGCTTTGTCTCTGCAGAGTGGCGGCCGGGGCCGGGACATGACCGCGCTCACCACTGCGTCCCCTCGGTGTCCCCTCAGGACCATCAGCACGTGCCCATCGACATCCAGACCAGCAAGCTGCTCGGTAGGAGGGCGCCCCGCGCCGCTGCCCTTTTCCCCCTGTCGCCGGCGGGGGCACCGGACGCTGGGTGGAGGCGCTGACCAGCCTTGCTCTGTGGCAGGGCCTGTCTCGCCAAGTCAGCCAAAAGGACCCATCTGGAGTCTATGCTTCACCTGTGTTTTCTGCTTTAACGTTTGTAGCATGCCTGTTATCAAATCACTGCCCTCACGACCGGGCGTGCTGGCGCGCGACTCTCATCCCGACACTGGGAGGCTGTAGCAGGACGATCGCTCATTGGAACCCAGCCTGGGCAACTTAGCGACTTAGTAAAACCCTGTCCCGATATGCAAAAAGTGTTTTTTTGTTTTTGTTAAGGGCTGAGGATGTAACTCAGTGTGAAAGCACTGGGTTCAGTTCCCAGTAACCCAAAAAGAAAAAAGAAAAGCAGTCATTATTTAGGGCCAGGGATAAATGGTTTGATTTAAAGGTGCTCAGTAACTGAGTGAGAGATGTCAGCTGGAGCTTTAGCGTGACCGGCTCAATGTGCATGCTTCCTGGATTGTGCCGGGGTGGGGATGGGGAATAAAATAAAAGCTGTTCTTTAAAAACTTGCATCAAGCCAGGCGTGGTGGTGCACGCCTTTAATCCCAGCACTCGGGAGGCTGAGGTAGGAGGAGGGTTGTGAGTTCAAGGCTGGCTTGGGCTACAGCTTGAGTGCAAGGCCGGCCTGAGCTATATAGTGCGACCCTGCCTCAAAAAACGAGGGCCGGGAGTTTGGCTCAGTGACTTAAGCGCCTGTCTGGCAGGCGCAAGGTTATGAGTTCAAGCCCCGGTGCCGCAAAAAAAAAAAAAAAAAACTGAACTAGGGCCAGGAGTTTGACTCAGTGGCTTAAGCGCCTGCCTGGTAGGTGTGAGGCTGTGAGTTTGATCCCCAGTGCCATAATAAATAAGTAAATAAATAAAAAGCTTCCCTCTTCCCCTCACTGTGGGGAAACAAGGACCCCAAGACTCTCTTGGGCTTAGAGAATTTCTAATGGACAGGCGGCCTCTGGCCCAGTACCAGGCAGGGACCACTGCCTTCTGACCACTTCAGGGCATGCACCGCTTTGGGTTTTTTTGAGACAGTACAGCGCTGCAATTCAGGTTGGCCTTGAACTCACCATCGAACCTAGCGATCCTTCTGCCTCAGGTTCTGCGTGCTGAGATTATAGGCGTGTGCCTCCACACCCTGTGCTAGTGGAGTTTCTTTGCCTTCGCTGTAGGCTTGTCTCACGTCTTCCCCCCTGTGCAGGCTCGGGGTGTGTGCTGTCCTCGGTTGTGCAAAGGACCAGTGCTAGGGCTACCTCACACGGGGCGGGGAGGCTCCTTTCACCAGGGGCTGTGCTGTGCACCTGCCATTGTGAAAATCAAGATCCTTAAGATGAGTCTGCTGTGGGCCAGGCATGGGGCTCAGCGTTCTGCCTCTAATCCCTTTCCTGCTTATGATCTTATCCCTGTTTTATTTTACTTTTGAGACAGGGCCTCACCATGCAGCCCAGCCTCACCTTAAACTCACAGTGACTGAGGTCATGAGTTCAATCCCTGATACCACCAAAAAATAACAAATTAAAAAAAAAAAAAACACACAGCGATCCTCCTGCCTCAGCCTTCTGAGTGTGGGATTACAAGCATGTACCACCACGCCCTCCTATTATACCCAGTGTACATGCTTGGAAACTGAGGCCCAGGGTGGTAGAGAGTTTCCCAAAAAACTTGATAATCAGAAGCCAGGGCCATCTAACTACAAAATTTAAATTTTAGTTCTCTACAGAGGAAGCACGCATGTTTCTTAAGCCATGAAACAGCCTGGACCCCTCCCCCCACCCAGTTCAGTCACGTTAGTCTCACATGCAGGGTGGCTCTTCACTGTGCAGACTAGTGTGAAGCCGGGTGTGGTGGTGCACGCCTGAAATCCCAGCACTCAGGAGGCTGAGGCAGGAGGATCATTGCAAATTTGAGAGCAGCCTGGGCTACGAAGTGAGCTCAAGGCCAGCCTGAACTGCATAGTGAGACCCTGTCTCAAAAAGACAAAGAAAAGGAAAAAAAAAGTCCCGGTGTTCCCGATGCAGTCTTTAGGACGCTGCAGGTATTAGGGGCTTTGCAGTTGCTCATTCATCCGGTTCTTGGCATAGCTGTCTTGTGTTTTGCTTTCTCTCCGTTAATCCCAGCCCTAGGAGGTGGAAGTCGAGCAGCAGCCTCTGTCAACAGGAAAGATATAATTACCCAAGAAGCAAAATATTGTGGAGAATTTAGAATGGTCAGAAGAGGCACTTTCATGTCAAGACCAATTCAAAGTTTTTCTTTATCCCTGTATTGAGGCGATTGCTCTGTGTGTAAAAATAAAAAAACAACAACCCTAAACCATGCTACTGGGGATAAAGTTAGGCTCCCAGAGTCTGTTAGCCCCAGGCCTCTCTTGGGGCCTCTCTCTCCTCTGATCTTCCAGGACCCCCCCCTCCCCCACCTCCATACCTTACCCAACATGAGAACAGCTTTTTACCAATATCTTAGCATATTACAGCTGAACTGGTGGAATTTTTTTATTTGTCTCTTTTGAAACAAGGTCATCCTATGTGGCCCAGGCTGACCTCAAACTCGAGGTGATCCTCCTGCCTCAGCCTCCCTAGGCCCGGGATCACAGATGTGTGCCGCTGCGCTGAGGAGCAATGGGTCTGGGTGGCTCGAGGCAGCCTGTGACCTGGGTGTCCCCCCTCGCCGCCTGCAGACTGGCTGGTGGACAGGCGGCACTGCAACCTGAAATGGCAGAGCCTGGTGCTGACGATCCGAGAGAAAATCAACGCGGCCATCCAGGACATGCCGGAGAGCGACGAGATCGCCCAGCTGCTCTCTGGGTCCTGTGAGTGCGCTGGGTGGTCACCGGGTCCCCGCTTGCTTGGGTGGGGGTTAGAGGGTGGGTTGTGCCAGCCGAGCCACTCCCTTCTTCAGCCACCAGGGCTGACCCCAGAAAAGAAGGTTTATTTATTTTCTTTTAGTTTTTGTTTTTTTGGGTTCCAGGGATCAAACTCATGACTTCACGCTTGCCAGGCAGGCGCTGGTGCCGCTGAGCTAAGTCCCCAGCCCAGGAAAGTTTATTTCCTTGAGGTCTGGATGCTGGTTTTTCTAACTTGGAATGATGGAGGGGGCTCTGTGTGTTCTCGTGGCTGACAGGCAGCTGCCTGCACCGGCCAGGGAAATTCCCAAAGCCCTCACTTGTGCGCTCCTGCGATCCTAGCACTGAGGGAGGCTGAGGCAGGGGGATCACCAGTTTGAGCCCAGCCTGGGCAACTTAGTGAGACCCTGTCTCAAAATCAAAAGGGCTGGGTGTCACTCGATGGCACAGCACCCCTGGGTTTGATCCCCAGTACTGCAAAAAATCAAATCAAATCTCTCCCTCTCCCTTACCTTCCAGACATTCACTACTTCCACTGCCTGAGGATTGTGGACCTTCTCAAAGGCACTGAGGCCTCCACAAAGAACATATTCGGCCGGTACTCTTCCCAGCGGATGAAGGCAAGTGTGACTAGAGCCGGCAGGGAGCAGCTGGGGACATCTTGCCTGTGAGTCAGTGCCTCCGGTCTCCAGGGCCCCATAGAGACACACACTTTGTGTGTGTGTGTGTGTGTGTGTGTGTGTGTGTGTGCGCACGCGCTTGGAGTTGAACCCAGGAAGTGCTGAGCTGCGCCCCAGCCTTTGGTTTCTTTTTTTTTTTTTTTCCCCAGCACCGGGGATCAAACTCACAGCCTCGCACCTGCCAGATAGGCGCTTAAGCTGCTGAGCCAAACTCCCAGCCCTGGTTTTTTTGAGGCAGGGTCACACTATGTAGCTCAGGCCGGCCTTGCGCTCGTGTTGTAGCCCAAGCCGGCCTCAAACTCACAACGCTCCTCCCACCTCAGCCTCCCGAGTGCTGGGATTAAAGGCGTGCGCCACCACGCCCATCTAGCCTTTGGTTTCTTGAGACAGGGGCTTTCTGGTTATCCCAGGCTGGCCTGAAGCTCGAGATCCTCCTGCCTAAGCCTCCCAGCTGCTGGGGTCACAGACATGTGCCATTTCTGGGCCTAGTTGATTTTTAGTTGTTGTTATTGTTTTGAGACAGTCTTGTTGAGCTGACCAGGCTGACCTCAAATGTATGATCCTCCTGCCTCAGCCTCCCAAGTAGCTGAGATTACAGATATGCAGCAGCGTAGCTGGTGCCACACCCTTAGTTAATGTGGGCAGCCCAGCCAGCATAGGAGCTGGAGGAGGGCGCCCTGGGAGGCCCGGCAAAGCCTCCCTGGGTGGGACTGAGCTTCACGGTTGCTGCTGCGTGGGTCTCTGCCTGACCTCTTTTTCCGTCCTCAGGACTGGCAGGAGATCGTCGCCCTGTATGAAAAGAACAACACCTACTTAGGTAAATTGGCCCTAAAGTGCCCTTGGCGTCCCTGGGAAACCCACTCCCCATGTTCCTGGACAGCGGGCTTACCAGAAGTGTGCCCGTGGGAAGGGGCTGGGGCGTAGACCCTGCCTGTTCATAGCTGCGAAAACCAATTCCAAGGCAGGAGTGGTGACACACTCCTGTCATCCCAGCACTTGGGAGGCTGAGGCAGCGGGGGGAGGTTGCTGAGAGTTCAAGGCCAGCTTGGCCTACATAGTGAGACCCTAACGCAAAAATCAGAAAGAAGTCACAATGATAATGGCTAATAGTTCCTTCGCCCGGCTGAGGGCTGGAGAGGCCGGTAACCCGGTCACCGCCACGCTGGGGCGGCTGGGGCGGGCTGGCCTCCGAGTGCGGGTGCCCGGGCGAACCTCCCGGGCCCTCGCAGTGGAGCTCTGCAGCCTCTTGGTTCGCAACATCAACTACGAGCTGCCCGCGCTGAGGAAGCGGATCGCCAGGTGCCAGCAGCTGCAGCGCGAGTGCAGCCGCAAGGAGGAGGAGGGCCAGGCGGGGGCGGCGGCGCAGCGCGAGCACTTCCGGCTCGCCTGCAGGCAGTACGGCATCACGGTAAGCATGCGTGGCGTGGCGTGGCGTGGCGTGGCGGCGCGGGTTGCGGGGGGAGGCTCCCTGGATCTTAGTCCCCTGGCCTTGATTCCCCGGCCCCTGTCCCAGACTCGTCCGTCAGCCTCTGCGCATCTTCTGGATGTTTGCTGGCACCTGGGGGCTCTGCCTCCCACCACATCCGTCTGGGTCCTCCTCCTGTCCCCCGTCTAGGGCGACAACGTCCGGAGAGAGCTGCTGGCCCTGGTGAAGGACCTGCCGAGCCAGCTGGCCGAGATTGGGGCAGGGGCTCAGTCCCTGGGCGAAGCCATCGAGCTGTACCAGGCCTGTGTGGACTTCGTGTGTGAGAGGTGCGGGGCCCCCCAGCAGCTGCTTCCCCCCCACCCCCGACTCTCTTCCCTCTGCACCTGTGTGTTCTATTTTGTTGTTGTGAGACAGCATCTCACTATATAGCCCAGGCTGGCCTCAAATTCATGGTGATCCTCCTGCCTCAGCCTGCCGAGTGCTGGAGTGACAGGTGTGCAACACCATCCCCGGCCTTCACTTGCATTTTCCCCTGTGACCCATGGCTGTGCTGTCCCTGGGGCGTCTGGGAGCCTTGCTCGCCTGCTGTGTGGCCGGACCGAGGGTCAGCGAGGTGCCCTCTGTAGCCCAGCGGAGCAGGTGCTGCCCATGCTGCGGTTTGTGCAGCGGCGGGGAAACGCCACAGTGTATGAGTGGAGGACGGGGGCGGAGCCTGCCGTGGTGGAGCGGCCGCGCCTCGAGGAGCCTCCTGAGCCCGTGGAGGAAGATGCGGTAAGCCCCCGGCCCCCCAGCCCGAGGCCTAGCCCGATTCTCGGCCCTGCGGCCCCGTTCCTGGTTTTCCTGAGACCAGAGCATCGCCAGGGCCAACCCGTGGGCAGCGCGAGTGCCCCGAAGGTGGCAGCCTCCTGGGAGCGCAGAGGTCTCTGTGATGCGCCTGCGCGGAGCCTGTGGGGCGGGGCCTCCCTCTCCTCCTCCCCACCTGACCCAAGCCAACAGCGTACCCCTTCCAGATCGACTGGGGCGACTTTGCGTTGGAGTCCGAACCTGGCATCTCTGTGGAGGCCGCTGGCATTGACTGGGGCATCTCCTTGGAGTCAGAGTCCAAGGTTAGGATGCCCTTGGGGACCTTTGGGGTTCCCTTTAGTTGTAGAAAGCGTCGTCTATGTCTGGAGGCGTCACTCCAGGTTCACAGCACCAAGGCCAGGTGCAGTCCCAAATTCAAAACAGATGGACGGCTGGACATGGTGGGGCACACCTGTAACCCCAGCACTGGGGAGGCTGAGGCAGAAGGATTGCCAGGAGTTTGAGGCCGGCCTGGGCTTCATAGGGAGACCCTGTCTTTGGTAGGAGGTGGGAGCTGACCAGCAGGGACAGGGACGGTAGCATAACCAGCCCCACACTGCCACCTCCATCACCACCAGGGCTGCAGACATCACTGAGGTGGGGGAGCAGTCCTTGAACCTCGGAGGCTCACTTCTGTGGGCTTCCCAGCCTCACCGGGTTTGTTGCTGTCCATGCAGGAACCTGGGGGTGACGCGATAGACTGGGGTGACGCCGACGCTGCTCTGCAGATCACAGTGGTGGAGGCGGGGACCCAGGGTGAGTAGAGAAGCTGGGGGCGCCAGGGCCCTGGGTCTGTGGTCGAGGCCGCAGAGAGGCTGTCGCAGCGGCGCGAGCCACTAGAGGGCAGTGCAGGACGACACTTCACCTCCGCCGCCACCAGCCGGTGGCCAGCCCGCTGCCCCTTGGAACCGGCACCCAGTGCAGGGGCCCTCCCCGGGCCACCTCCCCCCCGCCCCCGACACCTCCCCCGGCGGAGCGGCTCTGGGGCCATGCATCTGCGTCCGGGGCTTCTCTAGCTCGAGGGAGAAAAGCGGGTCCCTTCCCTGTCCCCACTCCCTTCCTCGTCTCTGTCCTTTCCCGGCAGCCCCGGACGGTGTGGCCAGGGGCCCAGACGCCCTGAGCCTGCTCGAGTACCCCGAGACCCGGAGTCAGTTCATCGACGAGCTCATGGAGGTGCGGCCCGTGGGCGGTGCGGCCCGTGGGAGATGCGCGGGGACCTGCACCCCGCCCCCCGCCGTGGGTGTGAAGGGCGCTCAGCGCGCCCCACGTGCATCGGGTGCCCCATCCCGGCAGCTCCCGGGCCTCCCCTGTCACCAGAGCTGCTGGCCTCGGGCACCCGAGGCACCGTCCCTGACCCCCGCTGGCGCTCGCGTCCCTGCGGGAAAGCCCAACCGGAAGTGATGGCGCTATACATGGTAGATGGCGCCGAACACCACGGAGAAGACACATACCGGGAAGGCTGTGGTTTAACATCTGGGGCTCAGTATACAGATGTGGGGAGCACCTGCCCACGCGGGCGACCAGGAGATTGGGAGGCGAAGCAGAACGCACTGGGATTCGGGGAGCAGAGGTGGATCAGGGCACCGAGGTGACCTGGCACCCGGAAGCTATTGGTTTGGAGCAATTTAGGAGCCGCAGACCCCACGGGTGGTGAAATTCCTCCCAGGCCTAAGAGGCAGCAGCCAGTAGGGAACCAGTTTTCTGGGGTCTGGACGATAGGGCTGTGGCCTGCTGATTGGGGGAGCCCCTGACATCTCAGTCCATACTCAAATCCCCCTTCTTTCTGCTAGAGAGGTTCCTCCTAGCCTCAGCCGAGAGCAGGACTTCAGGGTTCAAGTTCTTTTTTGAGACAGGGTCTTGCTATGTAGTCCAGGCTGGCCTTGAATTCCTGGTGACCATCCTGCCTCAGCCTCCCGAGTGCTGGGACTACAGGTGTGTGCCACCACACCCGGCTGTGTCCCCTGCTCTTACATTGCAGATGTTGAGTTTCTAGCCATGACAGCATCACAGGGAGGCGCTTGCCCCACTGGAGTGCCACCCTCATGACTCTCACATTTGAGCCATCGGAGGCTGCGTTTCTAAATTCTGTTCTGATCCGAGCCAACCTCTTCTCTGCCTGCAGCTTGAGATCTTCCTGTCCCAGAGAGCAGTGGAGATGGGCGAGGAGGCCGACATCCTGTCTGTGAGCCAGTTCCAGCTGGCCCCTGCCATCCTGCAGGGCCAGACCCGGGAGAAGATGGTTGCCATGGCGTCCACACCACAGGAGCTGATTGGCCGGCTCACCAGCCTGCAGATGCAGCACCTGTTCATGATCCTGGCCTCACCGAGGTCTGCCGCCCTGCTGCGGGCCCTGCGCCCTGGTCCCTCGGCTCTTCTGTGACCTTCAGCTCATCCCTGCCATCTTCACCTGTCCCTCAGCCAGAGCATAGGGCTTTTCTTTGGGGCAGGATCAGGTGATTCAGTTATGCAGGCAGAACCTGCTTCCCAAGGAGCACAGGGTTCGCCAGGCGTGGCGGCCCATACCTATAATCTCAGTCCTTGGGAGGCTGAAGCAGGAGGATTGCCATGAGTTTGGGGCCAGCTTGGGCTACTTAGTGAGTTCAAGACCAGCCTGGACTATATAATGAGACTTTGTCTCCCCCGCTACCTCCCCCCAAAAAAGCCAAGTAGCATAGGGATACCTGGAATTGTTCCTCATCCCAAAAAGCCTTAAGGTGGAGCCAGTGAGGGGACCGGGTCCCTGGGCCTCCTGTGTCCAGATTGCGTGGGGGTACTCCACGCACAGCGGTGCCCACACTCACCCAAGCACCGCACAGGTACGTGGACCGTGTGACCGAGCTCCTGCAGCAGAAGCTGAAGCAGTCGCAGCTGCTGGCCCTGAAGAAGGAGCTGATGGTGCAGAAGCAGCAGGAGGCACTGCAGGAGCAGGCGGCGCTGGAGCCCAAGCTGGACCTGCTGCTGGAGAAGACCCGAGAGCTGCAGAAGCTGGTGCGGGGCTGCTGGGAAGTGGGGGTGCCAGGCCCTGCAGCACGAGAGCCCCCCAGCTCTGCTCGGCTCTGCTTCCGCTTCCGCTTACTCCCTCTGTGTTGCGCAGATTGAAGCTGACATCTCCAAGCGCTATGGCGGGCGCCCCGTGAACCTGCTGGGGACCTCCCTGTGAGCCAGGTCCTCACCTGTCACTGCATGGAGGGCGACAGTGACATCAGGGCCTCCCTGGCCAGAGTCCGACAACATGGAGGACCGAGAGCGACAGGCGGGAGCCGTCACCTGCTGGTGACCGGTGATCGCACTTCTAACCCGGTCTCTGTAAGGAGCTGTCACGATTGGCTTTGCTTTGCTTTGCTGCTGTTGAGCAGCTTTTCCTTAGTTGGTCACGTGAGACCTAATAAAAAATGAAAAGACTCACTTTGCTGCTGACACTTTCTTTCATTTATGTGTAGTTCCCGCTGGCCTTGAATTCATGGAAAGTCCCTTCCTCAGCCTTGTTGCTGATATCATCCAAGTGCTAGGATGACAGGTGCATGCCACCATACCCGGCTGCTGACAGTCTCTTTCATTTATTTTTGGTTTTTTAAGCCAGGGTTGCACTATGTAGTTCAGGCTGGCCTTGAATTCACAGTGATCCTCCTGCCTCAGCCTCCCGAGTTCTGGAATGACACACGTGTCCCACATGCCTGGCTTGGGGATAGTTTTACACTGTCTGCTCCACTTCCCTGACCTGGCAGCCACAGTGGGAAACCTGTTTGCATGGATTCTCCTGGGGCCACCAGCTGTCACCGTGGAGCCCTGGGCAGGGACTTTCCTCTGTGGTTCTGGTGTTACAGGGGGTCCTGTTCTATCTACAGATGGCTCAGCCAGGAGCTCCTGGCCCCCGCTTCTGCCCGCAGCCCAGGGCCTCAAGCATGTGACCAAGTTTGCCCCACTAAGCCCAGCTTCCCGGCGGCGAGGGGGATGTGGTCTGGGGAGGAAGAGGCTGATAAGGTGTGGACAGGTCTTGTGACCTTTGCCGGCAGCCTGTCCACTTCCTGCCAGGATGGCACCCGCTTCCCACCACCTCCCCGTCCCGTTTCCCAGGAAGGACGGGCTGGGGGTGGCCAGCGATTCGATTTTAATTTCATAGCAGAGCAGTTGATTCATGGCTCTTTGTCGCTGGCGTTGACTCCCGTAATGACTTTCCATCAGAATGAGAAGTGGAGTGACACCACTCATTATTCCTGCCGCTTGTTATCTCAGTTCTGGGGAGGGCCGCCCCTCCCCGCTGCCTTCCAGCCGTCCGGCATGGTGAGTGATGGCCCCGATTAATCACCGCCCGGACGTGGGGACACACGCCGCCCGCCCGAGGAGGCAGAGATAAGGCCGCAGGAGCCGCTCAGAGCCGCTCCTATCGATTAATGTCAGCGTCCACCTCCCGATCTTCGCCTGGTCACCTCCTTTTGGGAGAATGGGCTGGCAGAAGAAGTCCAGGAATTGGGGAAGGAAAAAAGATTGGTGTCAGGAAACAGACCTCAGCCTGGGGAGCTGCTTGGGGTCCCTTGCCCTCTGCTGCCTCC
>RJWM01026371.1:17712-28272 GCA_004363535.1 Dasyprocta punctata | reverse complement strand
TGGGAACAGTAGGAGGTTTGGAAGGAGAGGCCTGGTATTACTTGAATTGTTAGAATCACTCTGTTTTCTTTGCTGAAAATGGTATGAAAGGACATGGAGTTAAATACAGGAGGTCAGTTAGGAAGACACTGCAACTGTCAAGGTGAATTAATGACACAGCGAGATGAGACAGAGTCACATTTTTAACCTCTTTGAAAAGTATAACTGAAAGGGTATACTAGCAAATTGTGTGTAAGGTATAAAGGGGAAAAAAAAAAAAACCAAGATGATGTGCACATTTTGTTCTTAATCTGCTGGAAGACTGAAGTTGGTGTAATGTGGGCGCAAGTTCTGGAGTGAGGGCACATTCCAGGGCCTTCTACTGGATACGTGAACACAGAGATTGTGTAACGTGATGTACATCGCTTACGTAACTTCATTTTCAAATTCTAAATTGACAATTGGAATGTCAGGTTTTTTTTTTTTATTTAACCAAATTAGATTGTAAATTATACAAAATGTAGGTTTGTGTTTTCACCTCTCTATGACTAAAGGTCATCAATGACGTATCATACTGATAGTGGGTAAGGAGAAAATAATTTTTATTTTAAAGCTAAGGCTTGATTTGAAATAGCACACAATTATTCAGGATATGATCATTTCACATGTTGTTTTAAGATGATAAGGTTAAAGCTTTATGTAAGTTCTGGTTCAGCTTCTCACTTCTTTAAAATATAAATATGTAGAGAACAAATGATATATTGAATATTTGATTTTATAAAATCCATTGATTAATTGTCACACTAATTAATGAAATTGTGTTGATGCTGGGCAGATAAATTGTTTAGAAACAGGATTTTTCATTCTGGCTCTCAGCTTGCTATTAAAGATTTAGAAAGAAATACAATATTACATGAAAATCATAAAGAATATAAATATAAAATATTATAAGAAAAGAAGTTTATGTTTTCCTGAGACTATTTGAATGGCTGAATAATAAAACTAATAATTATTCTTTGCTTTTAGTTAATTATAGGTCCATGGTGAAAGTTTATTAAGTATTCATTATGATGCCAACATCATTTTATGAAACAATAAAGCAAAGTCCAAATAAATCACATTTTATGATTAGCTGTCAAATAGGCGCATTTATATATGCATGATTTATTTTAAAATTTTAATGCTTAGTGTTTCTTATTAAAAATTGAATCATGATTTCTCCCTTTTCTCACTGAAAGTGCACACAGTGTTGTGGATTCTTGCGGGGGTGAGGACGTATCCATCCCTTTTATCATGCTCAAGTGAAAATATCAGCTTTTGGACAAACATGAATGAACACTAATAGAAATCCTTACCACATCTCTTTAAATTTTAGAGATGTGTAAACATTTATAAATTTATTTCATAAAATTAAAAATAAATGAATGTGGTTCAATAATTTCCTACATAAGAATATACCACGTTATTTTTAGTTTTAAATATCTGAAATAAACTACGTACAGATACATTAGAATTTAGGTTTTCTTTGATTAGCTTTGTTATTTTTTGCTTTGTTTCTGGTGTACTAAGTTTTACATTTTCATTTTGCTTCATTAATACATGTATATAGTAGTACATAATGCTCACATTCTTTGTGGGAATTTGGTTCCTATACAAAACACATCTTAATTCCTTTTCCCCATCCCCTTTCCCTTCCCTGTCCACCCTCCCTTCCTCCATCCCTTTAGATCACCTTTTTTCTGTAGACGTTTTCAGTACATGTTTACATTGCTTCTATGGACTTGGTCCATCACACATCCCAATTCCTTTTCTTTCATCCCTATCACTTGCCTTCCCTTCTCGTCCCTCTTTCCCTTTTGGTCCCCTTCCCCGTTGAGAAAGATATTTATAACAGCTTAATTTGTAATACCTAAGTCTTGGAAGCAGTCCATATGCCCATCAACAGATGAACAGATAAGGCAAATGTGATATTTATACAACAGGGAGTACTACTCTGCCATAAAGAAAGATAAACTTGAGTGGTTTGTAGGAAAATGGATGCACCTTGAGACCATAATGTTAAGTAAATAAGACACACAAGCTTAAATATCACATGGTTTCTTTAATGAGATGTGCAGAATGAAAATAAAGACAAAATAAAATATAGATAAAAGCTTAAGTTTTTGAAATGAAGCATCTGTTTATCTATATTCAAAACATATTTGGTGGAACATATACAGTTTACAGAATTTCTCCCTCAAGGAAGATGGAGAGGTTGTATTTTCCAATACTACTCATATATTCCAGACTTGTAGTTGAAGATAACAGCAGCTCAAATGCCAATGAGCGGGAAAAAAAAAAGCAAAAACTTCAGAAAGGGGTAAAATTTATCTTTGTATTATTTTTATTACTATTTGTAAATCTCCAATCATCTTAAAGTTGAATTTTTTTCTTAAAACATTCAATGAGGAATTACCAAATATGTGGTGATTATTAAAAGTATTTTTTAAAATACATTTTTAAAAACATTGCTATTAATCTCCCTGAAAGTACTGCCCCTTACTTCAAACATACTTACTTTGTCATTCTTGCCATTTTCTGAAACACTTTTGAAGAGCCTGAGCATCCCATATAGCAAACATCAGTTTTTATTTCTTTATATAATTCATTGCATGATGCCAAGTAAATTCTTTAGAAATTTATTTATTAAATTCTTTAGAAAAACTCCTATAGCACATGTAGATTTTAATAGATTTTTAATATGTAGCACATAAGAAAAAGTTATTAACTTCAATGTTTATAGTCATTTTAAAAAAATTTTTGCAAATCTCATATGGTCTATTATGCATCAGCCTAAATGGCCACATTGAAGAAATTTGACTGAGTATCAGACTTAGAATTAAAAATTTATAATCACCCATACTTTGGACAAAAATTCAGTATTTGGCACAAATGAGTGAAATACTTGTCACAATTTAAAGTTTACAGAGCATTGTTAGAGAACTACTGCTATCAGAAAACCCAACATTTTTCAAACAATTGAAATTTTTGGATATGCTGAAAGTTTTCACATTGTTCACTTTGGGTAAAAATTTTCTAGCAAGGCTTGCAAATGGAACTGAATTTGGAGGCTGGCATGATGTGAGCCTATGGAGATAGAGGAAGAACACTTCCCAGAGGGTACGGGTAAAGTGACATTTTTTAGAGCCCAGGTACAATGACTGCAAATGGATATATGAATTTCAGTACAGTTTATGTTGGAGAACAGTTCCAAAATAAAAAAAAAAGAAAGAAAAAGAAAGAAAGAAAGAAAGAAAGAAAGAAAGAAAGAAAGAAAGAAAGAAAGAAAGAAAAAAAAGAAAAAGTAAAGAAATGCTGGTTGCAGTGTTTGATACTCAGAGGTTAAGAATATTTTACTTCTGACTGTGGTTTTTAAACAATAGTAATAGTCACTGTACTCATAAAGATAGATGAAATTATCTCTTAGCAACAGAGAAACTAAAAGCTTCAGGAATAAGCATATCAAAGATTTAACTTTCATCCATCTAAGGTCTATGCAATTGGAGTCTTTCTTTCATTAGTTAACTGTCCCTCTGGAACACATGTCCTGCATGTGTGTCACTAGTGGAAGACAAATTAGTGATCAAAAACATTGGCTCACACTTGCTTTATACCAAAACTGGCATGAGCCCTTTCATGAATTTCTTTGGGTAAAACTAAGCACATGGTTCAGTCTAACTTCAAAGGAGTTTGATGAAGTAGAAGCCCTCAAATACTAAGCTATTACTGCTGGTTCCTACCACGTGGGTTGAGGGAATAATACTTCACTCTGCATTTGAGGTAAAAGAGGTAGAAACTATAACATTAGTTTTTATTTTTTCGTGATTTGAAATAACATTGTATTTGAAGTCATTTGAAAATGTCTTCACGGGCTTGATTCAGTCACACAATTTCTGTGTGACTGTTAATGAAAATATTTTGTAATTAACAATAATAGAAATTAAGACATAAGTTAATAAAATATTGATTATAGTACCCATTGACTGCTCAAACTCAATTTATCTCCATTTGCCTCCATCTAGGACACCCATTTGTATTTAAACCAAAAAACTTCTATACCTATAGAAACTGTGAGTATGTTGTTTGTTCTGAAGATAATAAATATATCATAAAGCTCAAGAAATTACCCTTACTGCCACACCAAATGTAGTAATAATAATTATAATAAATTAATTTTGACAAAGATAAAATGACACACAATTTTTTTTGTGTGTGTGTGGCACCAGGGATCGAACTGACACACAATTTTTGACTTTCAATAAGTTAAAGGTATTATTCCCTATACAGTAAACACACTTTATCAGATAATTCAAATACAAATTTGAGTAAGTTCCTGTTCTCAGAATTTATTGAACAAATTGTGGTTCTACATACATGTAATTTACTCGTTAATCTCACAACTCCTGTTATTAGCAAATATTTACATAATTGAACAGGAAATACATAACAATTTAGAAGTACATCATGGTTTTCTCAAGCATTGTCTCAAATTATTATTATGAAAATACATGCAAAATTTCTAAGTATGTTCCCCTATTTTAGTTCATTTACTCCTCACAACTATAGCTCATTAGACATCAGCTCACCTATCTCGCTTCTCTAAGCGGTCAGAACAGTGTCTTTTGTACTCCATGCTCATTATACAGATGGGAAAAAAGAAACTACGGAGAATTTTAATGATTTCCTTAAGGTTTAGGTACACAGAGTGATAGAGAAAAGTGGGTCTTACGTTCAGCCTTTTCATGTCAAAGAAAAGTTGTGTTTTTTAAAATTCTAGAGTAAGACTGTGAAAGACGAAAGGCTAAGAAGTTTTACTTAGTTGTTGAGTTCAAGAAGAAGATAAGAAAATTAATACAAAATATGTAAAACATTGATTGGCAGACAATTCAAAGTACTATGTGAATTTATTAATGATGTGTGTGTATGCTTGTGTAGTAAGGTAAAATAGAAAACAGAAAGGGGGTGATCAGCTAATCCATGGAGACTTGGAACTGCTCTTTATTGCTTGATCAGAGAATATTTGGGAAATTGCATGAGATAAAATTTGCTACAATTTTCCACACTTTGGAGGTATTCATATTAAATTCCTATTTTGGCAAATGTGAAATACTATTTTAAAAATCCCTCTAAATAGTAATGAAATAATGTGAAAATACTGCCTGAAATTTTAATCAAAATATTTTATAAATTTGCTCTGTCCTTGCATAATGCAGGATCATAATTTTAGGATCAAATAAGGTTGATATTTTGTCCACGGCACACACACAGTTTATATTTAAATGCAACATTAGCAGAATTATATTCATTGTAGCAATAATCTTAAGTGTATGTGTGGTAACTATTTCCCAGGAAGAACTGATAAATTGCTGTTAATTACTCAGAGTCATAAAATTTTTTAGGGGAAATATCTTTATAAACAGTAGATAAGTCACTAGTTGCCAAATGAATTTGATTTTGGAGTTTATATTTCAAGAGAAGATACAAGGCCATCTTCTTTGTGTCATTTATGCAAGACACTTTGTCTTATAAATATTTTTTATCCTAAGAATGAAATACTTTTCACTGAAAGAAAATAATTCATCGTTCATCAATTCATCATATGTAGATGTAAAATCACTTTTTGTTTTAATACATAAGCATTTGTTTGAATGCTAATAGAACTGTAATAATTAATGAGTTAGATTAAGCAGAATACAACACACAAACAACTTTATTCTGTTGCACTGTTGTCATTGTTACGACAAATCTCTTCCACTGTGGCAATATTCCAGTCAGAATTTATAGTTTTATTCATCACCCTCAGAAAATAAGAAAAGTTCCCTTTTCAGGTTATGAAAACTCCCACCCAGTCTAATGTCAGAGCTAACCTCATCCAATTTGAAGCTACCCCCACTCAAATAGTAATAGTGGGGAGGTTTGTATGGGAATGCAGAGGAGGCTGCACTCATGACACATTCTGACCCACTTGCTGGTGTCTGTCATTCAGTGCTAAAATGAGCGGTTTTGAAAAACTTGAGAAAAACAAAAGAAGTTATAAAATATTAAAAGGAAAAAAAACCCCTCCAAAAACAGAATCAAATATGTCTGCTTAGTCCTAAACTACTTCCTTGTCACAGTTACTTGGCCAAACTTCCTGTAAGGCAAATTTGGGAGTTTCTTAGAAAAACCCTTCACCAAGAGTTCCCCATACAGGCTTTTGGTAAGGATGTCATGCTCTCTAACCTCTGACAAATCACCCACAACCACTGCTTCTCACAGGTCGAAATCATGCAAGCTCTCTCCACTGTGGGGGGCCACACTGTCATCTCCTCCTGAATATTTAGAGGATGGCTTCCTTCCACCAAATTTCCAATGCATCTCTGTGAGGACGGTGCCTTCACCCTGCCTTGGGTAGGAGCATGGTTTGTTCCCCATGTTCAGCATCTTCTTACTGTGCTGTGGGAACATTTGCCAGCCTCAAGGGTTTTTTTTTTTTATGGGTTGATCAGATTCAAGTACTTACATCATACAAGATCCTATAAAACACAGCAAGTGTGTGGAATAGCTCCATTAATGTACTAATTCTTCCTTTTTGCCATCACATACAAATACAGATGAGCACCTGGTAGAAGTTAAATGCCATAGATGGCTAATGATTTTCTTCAAATAAACACTCCATTGGCATCTCAATTCAGCAGTTTAGTGGCTTCTTCTAGAAGGGTAGTAGGTGAAAATTGTCCAATCGTAGCAGGAAATGTGGGCCCTCAGTCCTCTGTAAGTACTGTAAGTACTGTAAGGACAGGCACATTCTTTCAGCAAGTACAGAATGTTAATTACTTTTTTCTTGATATGTGGTACCTCAGATAAAACTCAGACAAATTGAAAAGTCTTATTTTCATATCCTGGTACACTAATATGATTGTCCGCAAGGAGAATTATACTAATTATTTCTCTTGGTTTCCTTATAAGATTAGCAAAAATGCATTCTGAAATCTAATTCACTCCACTGCATGGAGAATGTAAATTAAATTTTTCTTGTTGTTGTTGTTTAAAGTCTTTTTAACTGTCTGGCTCCTATGACAGAGCATAATTCTTTTTAAATGTAACTTATAATTATTATATTTAGTTTTGATTGAACATATTACTTTTATAAGCCATTTTTTTCTGATTTAGTATTTAAGTTCCACACACAGAAGCAATATTGCTCATCTTTTAATGTCAGTATTTCCACTCTTATAAGAAATGCTCCTTGGTCAAAAGAGAAAGTCTTCCAATTCATCTGTGATATTACTGTAACCACTCAGTATTTTGAGGTTTTAAGATATAGCCTAGTATTGAGGCTAACATCCATAAAATCCTTGTTTACCCATACTTTAAAGATTGAAATTATTTCCCCTTCTCAATAGTACAAGAATAAAGAAAAACTCATTTAAAATGTTCTTGTGCTGTAGTTACAAAATCTACTTGAAGCAGAATTTAATGCTTTGTGCTTTCTTTGCTAGAAACCTACTCTTCCCTTCCATTTGTTGCTAGTTTTTCCAAGTCTTTTGTTTGAATGTAGCAACCTGCATTACTGTCAATAAGCGTATTTAACTTAAGTAGCTTTTACAAAGAGACTTTCTTAGAGTTTTTCTAAATGAGAGTGTATTCCTATCGGAAGATATTGATTCAAATGACACTTTAAAATGGATTTTTAAAATGATTTCTCATGCTATGACCTACTGGTGTTAAAAAAAGCAAAAACTATGTTCATTTTATTTCATAGTAATCTGCAATGAGCTAAGAAAACTATCATCTTCATTTTTTATATTTCAAAGAATTACAGTGATAGGAAACTCTCAGATGAAATTATTATTATACATATAATATTCTATCAGTACACATATTACTAATTATTATTAATATTAGAAAATGGAAGGCCACATGTATAATAATTAGGTTTGCAGGGGTTTTGCTATACATAAAACTTAAAAAACTGAGATTTAAATATTTAAAAGTTTCATATTTCTCAAATCCAATATATCTACAGGTGGACATTCTACAGTTTGATACTTTCAGTCAAAGATACTATCTTAGACATAGGTTTCTTCTTTTCCTTATTCTTTCATCTTTGGTATACAACTTTTGGGGTCAGAGTGTGATCATGATGTATATCTAAATTGTACCAATAAACTTAAGAAAAAAAAAGAATAACAAAATCGCTGTTTTAGCACCAAGCATTGTCTATATTCTAAACAGGAATAAGGTACTGAAAGTCTAGACAGTTGGATCCCAATATCAGAAAAGCAATGTTATTCTGAAAACACACAATATATTTCTAATTGCAAAGAATGCAAGAGAATGAATGATAACCTTAGCTACACCATATTCTGCACACATCGAGCACCTTTCTACCACGAACAAATTTTAACCACTATAAAAAACAAATAATTAATGTTTGATAAATAACAAGCATGGTCTGAAATCAAGTACAATACAGAATCATGGAAACAAAGTACCATAATGAGTAAAACTCAGTGTAACTCCATAAACCCCTATATCAGAAGCAGTACTCTTATAACATATAGAATGTATAAGCTGAGACAGAGGCATATGATACCATGGTAGATTTGCATCAAAATATAGCCTGTCAGTAGAGACAATATTTGCAAATATTGAAAGCTGAGGATTATTAGATAATGATATAGTCACCTCTAAACTGTCTCTAGAATAGCACCTTTTAGAAAACTCTACCAATCAGTAGCCTGGAGTCCTGGATGTTTTCATGTTTTTTTCACATAGCATAGTTATCTTTTAGGGAAAGCAAATTTATTTTTCTAAGACACAGTAGAAAGTAGTATTTTCTAATAAGAAATGAGATAGGTAGCAAGTAGCAAAAATCCAAACAAGTCTATATCAGATTGTTAGTGAAAAGCTTATAAAATAAACCATAATAATTTGCAGAGAAATTCTGTGACTTTTGAGAAAACACATGTATCCCACTGATTCATTTTCAAAAACATGAATGATATTACATGACATTCATGGCCTACAAAATGTTGAAATAATGATGTTAGTTTGCATGCTAGCTGATTCCTCTACAATGGGAAAATTGTTTATATTCAGAGCATAAATAAGTACTTGGTATAAATACAGTGTCAAGTGAGGGAGAAATGATAGAACACTTTCTTCATTCATTAGTGATAATCCAACTTTTAAAAGAAAAGTTTCACGTTCGTCTAAGGATTATTTACTTCACTATCATGAAGTATAGGAAGAAGGATGAGATGGTCACAGAAGCAACAAAGATTTCTTCAACAAATAAAAAATTTGCTGCCTCAGTAAGAAGTGTGTCTTCCAACTTTCTATCACTTCATTGAGTGAGAATTATTAGTAATCAATAATATATTCTTGATATTAATGCAGTATTGAATAAATAATGAAAACTTTGAAGACATTGAAGTTGATGGCCTTCTGTGTCTACCATTTTTGTGTGTAAGAAGGTAATCAGCTAATCTTACATCTGTATTCATCACCATAGTGCTATACTCACTGGCATGAACAACAGTTGGTGAGGTTACCAAAGGGAGAGGTAATCATCCTTTGAAATAAGGAAACAGATAGAAGATATTTTATTAGCTCTAATAAATTTATGTTTAGATATAATTTATTCCTTCAAGTGCTTTTCCCAATGATTTATGTAAGCAATAAAAGCATGAGCTTTCTATAATAAAATTGCTACTATGATGCCTAAATATCATCACTTTTCATACTGGCATTAAAATGTCGATGCTTTTTAAGAAACTTGAACTATGATATAAATACCCTAGAGTCTGTCTACCTCCCTTGACAATTTCTTCCTAAATGAAAATGGAGTGCTGATGATGAATTTGAATGATGAATTTATTTATTACTATATCTCTATTTGAAATGTTTAATTTTATTTATTTTTGGTACTAGGAATTGAACTCAGGCCCCTTGAACTTGCTAGGCAGGGACTGAATCACTAAGCTATATCCTCAGGCTCTAGGAATTTTTAATTTTATAGCCTATATATATAGCAATTGTGTTAGTCTATATATATATGTATATAATATATATATATATATATATATATATATATATATATGCTATACTAACTATAATACATATAACTATAATATGTACTTACGAGTTCACCATTTGGTGGCCATAAATTTCTTCAGTTGTTCTTTCTCATGAAAGTATCTTATTTCTCCATCAATTTTTAAGGATAGTTTTGCAGGGTACATCAATCTGGGTTGAAAGTTATTTTCTTTCAGGATTTGAAATACTTCACTCCAAGCTCTTCTTGACTTAAAGGTTTGTGTTGAGAAGTCTGCCATGATTCTGATAGGCTTTCCTTCATAGGTGATCTGTTTCTTTTCTCTGGCAGCTTTTAGTATTTTGTTCTTGTGCTGTATATCTGATACCCTTATTATTATATGTCTGGGTGAGGATTTATTTTGGTTGTGGTTAATTGGGGTTCTGTATGCCTCAGTTACCAGTATTTCAGATTCTCTTCCCATGTTTGGTAAGTTTTCTGCTATTATTTCTGTGAATAGT
>RJWM01026371.1:0-17612 GCA_004363535.1 Dasyprocta punctata | reverse complement strand
CGGTTTTTCAAACTTTCAACGAAGTTTTTCATTTCTTGCATTTCCCTTTGCATCTGTTTCATGCATTCTGTTTGTGTCTTATATTGTTCATTCAAGGTTCGATCATTTTCTTAAGTTCTTCTATGTTTTTATCTTGCTCTTCTTTAGATACACACAACATTTCTTTAATAATGATTCTGATTTCATTTTTTAGCTGAGAGAATATTTCTGATTTGAATTTCTCTATAGCTTCATCAAGCTGTTTCTTTATTGCATTTTCTATCATTTCAGAAAGTCCATTTGTGTGACTCCCACTGTCTTCCATTTCAGTGTCTCTTGGGTTTGTTCTTTGTGGGCTGGGGGACAGAGACTGCCTCTTGGTCTTTTGTTTTGTCATTTTCTTCTAGAACCTATGTGGCCCTGTGTCCTGTGAGGCTGACCGGGCATTCCCCTGAGGGTCGCGCTGATTCTTGGATTGCGGTGAATCACAGGACCCGGTTGAGTTGGGCCCTGTGCGCAGCAAGGGACGGCGGCCTCCCGGGGCGTGCAGGTGGAGCCTCCTCCTTAACTTCATGAGTTCACCATTTTAACATGTTGCAAAGTACTAAAAGTATCATTCATAATTTAATACTCTATATTTACTTGATTTGCTCCAAATAAGAGAAAACTGAGAGCCACCATGTATTAGCAAGTTCTGAGTGTTTAAGAATTTCCTAATTTTGAAGAAAAGGGCACATTCATAGCTAGCTCTAGGTTGAAACATTTGATGTAAAGATAAAGACAACAATCCTCTTACTAGACAAATTTACCTCAGTGACCAATAAGATCAACCCCAAAGTTGGTAACCCAATTTAAGTTTTGAGTTGTATGCTTCACTACTTTCAACTATTATGATGATTGTTTTTTTGTTTTGTTTTTGGTACTGGGGATCAAACTCACAACCTCATGCCTGCCAGGCAGGCACTTAAACCATTGAGCTAAATCCCCAGCCCTACGTTTCTTGAGACAGGGTGGCACTATGTAGCTCAGGCCTGCCTTGCTCGCGTTGCAGCCCAAGCTGGCCTCAAACTCACAATGATCCTCCTACCTCAGCATCCGGAGTGCTGGGATTCAAGGCGTGCACCACCACGCCCAGTGCTTGTTTTTAAATTTAGCAGAGATTTTTTACCCCATCAGCCATTACCCATTCTGTGAGCATTAGAGATGATGCGCACTGTGGAGCTGCAGCATGCTCAGATTCTCGAGGCCTGTAGGCAGCTGCTAGCAATGTACTGCTGTAAAGCCATTGTCAGTGTGGAATTCATCCTCTAGCAAATGAGGGTTCCTCTAGGATGAATGTACTCTAGGTGCACTTCTGGTGTTTGTGGGTTAGCTTCAGTAGAACTCCCTCCACATATAAAGGATGTTTAAATATCTTCAGGTAATCACACATTGGTATTGGCTTGAATAACTGAGCACCATCACCTAGATAAGCTTGGAAAGGCCATTAAGTATCACAGTCACTAAGCAAAATTTTATGCAATGACTCCTAAAATGATTTTTGTTTTTCTCAAGTTATTTTTGCTAAGTTTACATGTAGGAATACAACCAGATAAAAATATATTTTTAAGGACTGTAAAGATATCGGTATTTCTTTTTCATTCACACTAACTTCTAATCTTTTAAGTTTTAATTTGAATTTTTATTTCGAACCTGCTGGTTACTTATAACATTATCTTAATTTATTCATCACGTTGTTCTATGAACAGCAGGCTTCTATGAATCATGATAGAGGTGACCTGCAGTTTAGAATGTGACTTGTTTGAAGCAGAAGCAAATGAAGGAAACCTACATTGTGCAAGACAAATTGGGTGTGTCTTTCAATTCTTTTCAAGCTTTTATTTTTGGTGCTTTGCAATGATTTTTTTTTTACCAACACTTGTTAGCAATGTTCCTATTAAATATAATTTATCTAACAGTGTTCTTTAGATGGGGCAGATTTGGAGACATATTTATTATCATGAAGTTAACTTTAATTCCCTTTGAGAGACTATGATTTTGCTCTAGAAAAAAGTCATAAGGAAAAGGACCTCCCTCCTCACCCTACCCCCAGAAAAGGGAGATTAAAGGAGAAGTTGCTATGGTGTGAATTTTTTTCATAAATTTAATATATTGGAAATGATTTTCCAAATTAGTGTGCTGAAAGTATTTGTAGGTAATATTTTTGGGAGGTAATTGGTCAAAAGGTCTCTGTTCTCATTCTCATAGGTGGTTCATCCATTCACACATTAAAAGATACACAGATTAATTTGCTTTATCAAGGGAATGCCTTCATTAATATAATGAGCTGTCTATCACATGCAAGTTCTGTCTTGCCAGATGATACTTTGACCAGACCATGATACAGCAGTCATCAGTGTGACCCTTGCCAGATGCTGAACAGATGTTGGTTCCCTGTTCTTGGACTTCTTAACCTCCAGAATCATAAGCTTAATGAACCTCTATTCTTTTTAAACTATCCAGTCTCCAGCATTTTGTTTTAGCAATAGAAAGAGGAATGAGACGGGAGTATCATGATTGTTATACAGAATTTTGAAGTGGAATGCTCATCATTGCTCTTTCCTTTTGCTTGTTTTATTCATTTCCTAGAGCACATTCTACAAAATCCAAAATGCAACTATACCAGATTGCCTTGTACTTTCTTGACTCACTTTTTAGGCAAGATATTCTGAAATAATTAAATTTCTCATGGACCAAAGCCTTTTATCTACTTAATTTAGAGATTCCAAATAAATCTTAGAATTTAAATAATGTCAGTCAGTAAACATAATATTTATTTCTTAACTTTAGAGCTACTTGTGTTTTCAGCAATGAAATTAGTTGTTCCAAGTGTATCCCTAAAAGGTGAGTTTTTAGGTCGAATAAAAATACAAAGTTAAAAAATATTAAGTATGAATGAGAATTTCCACCATTGAAATTGAACTGCCAAATGTTTGGATTCTCCATGTTTATTTTTGTTCATCAGACACTGCCTTTTTATTTTGACTGTTTCTTCTCTGTTACTCTATTTTACCATTCATCTTTTTAAAAATTAATTCTTTTAAAAGAATATATGGGAGAATGGAGATGAAAATATTCTATTGAAAGCAATAGTAAAACATCTGCATTTTATAAAAAACCAATGTCAAAATTTACTAATTTGATGAATTCTATCAAGCACTTTCTATGCATGAATTCTTTGTTCTAAAGGTTTGTAATAAGTGAATGAAACAAATATCTACTTTCATTAAGATGGCATTTTAATATATAACTGATATAAAATTCATGCAACCTAGTGATTTATGTTCTTTGAGACAATACCTATTTTTATTTGTTTTACTGGGAAATTCTGTTAATGTTTTTCAGGAATCTAATACATTATCTTCTTGAAATATTTGTCTTAGATATGCTGTTATTTATTTCCTTATAATTGATAAATTTCTACATCTAGCCAAGAAATTAAATACCCATTTAAAAAATGGGTAATTCTGTGATGTCTATATTGATTTTTAATGAAACCAGAATTCAAAATATGAAAGGAAGCTCCTTATAAACATTAATATAACATTTGAAAATGTATTTGACATGTTGAGTTATTGAAAGATTCAGACTAAACTGCTAGAAGAAGCACATACATGATATTCCTATTAATTATCTATAACATTTATTTGGAAAACAGTTTTCCTAATTATCAGTAAGAAATGGGCTACATCCACAAATAGTGAAGATGAATATGACTTTCTTTTAGGTTTCACATCTTACTGAATAAGTAGTATCACTTAATGACTTATTCTGATTTTTCAAGGATTTAGCCTGGTTCTTCTATAATTTCATAGCAAGTATATAAGCAAACTAAAATGAATAAAAGTTATATTCTTGCAATTACTTGATACATTTTAAATGATTTTATTTGATGTGATATTTTTATGTATTCCACTTTTGCACTGAAGAAGATACAAGGAAATATTTACAATTGGTCTTTCTCATTAGACATGACTTGCATATTTAACTGGCTGGCATCAGTGTGCTCTCAGACTTCTTGGGATTTTCCATTATTAAAATAATCTCAAGTGAATTGTGCAATCTATCATGGTTCTCTCATTTCCCAAGTAGTAGTGATCTATTGATAACTAGATTTATTTTTTATCAGTAATTAGGTGATTATGAAGGTCATCGGGTAATAAAAAGCAGCGTGTTCCTTGGGTCCTTACAGATGCACACTCTAATTATAGGCAGCTTTTGTTGTGAAGTGACACTTTACTCTAAAACTGTGCTTATTTTCATTACCAAAAGTTACAAAAAGTAGAAATAAGCTAAAAGTAATGAAGTTTTATATTTTACTCTTGCAAGGATTATAGGATTGGAAAATGACCCCCTTTTTTTTTTACTAGCTTGTAGTCTAGAAAGAGGGTTTATTATTTAAGTAATCCAAGTCACACACAATAAATTACCATAGAAATATCACTCATGCCTTGCAAGAAAGAGTGAAATTAATGGGTATATAAATAAAAATACTGTCTTTAATATTGTAGATAAATTATTCCTGAGTAATGCCAGGATATTATGCTAAGCACAACGTATTGTTTCTGTGTCTCCAAACAATGGGCAAAGTGCAGTTAAAATTCGTGACTCGGAAACTATTATTTTTAACACGGTACTAAACGTTCAGAGACTTGTAGAGTCCAAAGATTCTCTCTAAAGTAATTACTGTGAAATAATTCAAGCTGTGTGTTGTAGTCTGCTAATTTAAATGTTATGGAATTTTTTTATGTTATGAGAAGCAGCTCTGAATAATGGAGCCATTGTCAAGTCTTGTCAAGAATTTTTAAATGTACATATTATATATGCACACATTTACATGTATGTATGCTTTATGGTCATTAACTGACTTGATGTCAAGCTATATTACTGTGATCCTGGAACCAAACACAATTAAAACCTGGTTTCCAAAACAACCCAAATGATTCAATACTGGTTAGGGGAAAAATATTGGGAAGGATTTCTATTTTTTTTTTTTTTCAATTTCAGTTGGTGCCTTTCAAGGGAAAGTTAGGGAATATAGTGGCTGCTGCAATTTACTTATAATGTCTGAGTTTGTTAGAAGATTTTGTACTAATATTACCCCACACTCTTCAAGGATGACATGCAAATATTTCCTCTGTCTTCAGATATAGTGTTTGCCAAGGTATGACACATGTCCCAATTGGGTAGAGTTAAATACCTCATCCAAAATTAAACACACACACACACACACACACACACACACACACACACACACACAATGTACATATTTCAGTAGCCCCAGGTAGCAGTAGACGTGCGATATACTTTCACTTTAGATCACAGGCTGTCTGAGGGCTTCTTGGAGTGGAAGCAGGCTACTTTGAATTCTAATTCTCTAAATGAAAGTTGAAACTCATATTGAAACAATTATATAGCAATGCCTGCATATCTGTAGATTGGCTCTATGCAGTTTCATTCACCACATGGTCAACTGTGTTCTGAAAATATTAAATGGAAAGTTCTAGAAATAAATATTCTATAAGTTTTAAATTGTGTGCCATTTGAGTACGGTAATAAAATATCTCATTGTACTGCTCCATTTTTCCTAGAATGTGAATTATTTCATTTTTCTATACTGTGTATACTCCTTATCCATTAGTTCCTAGGTGCCATCTTGAACAGCAGCTTGGTTGCACTGAATCACAGAGGGAGAGTTCATGTAATGCATATTTTACTTAGCAATGGTCCCAAAGCACGGGAGCAGTGATGCTGGCAATCAGATATGAAAAAGAGGAGCCATAAAGGGCTTTCCTTCAGTGGACAAGTGAAAGATTTTCACTTAATAAAGAAAGAAAAAATACCACGTGCTGAGATTGCTATGCTCCATGGCAGGAAAAAACATCTACCCATGAAATTATGAAGAAGAAAAAAATTCATGCTAGTGTTGCACTTCAAAATGCAGAAGTGAGAAAAATAATGCAAGATAAGTCCTTTGTTAACATGGAAAAAACAATGAATTACTACTTTTTATACTATTCATAATTTCAGACATTCACTTAATGTTGGAATATATCTCCTGAAGATAAGGGAGCAATTACTTTTATATTTTTTGCCCAGTATCCTGTTTCTTTAAATCAAATATTCCATTAAATATACTCAATAGAGCCATTACATACTTAAAAGTTTTATATATATATATACATATTGTACTGGGGATAGAACTCACAACCAGTTATATTAATATATATTTTGTACTGGGGATCGAGCTCACAACCAGTTATAATATATATTTTGTACTGGGGATCGAACTCACAACCAGTTATATTAATTTTAATAGAGAAATTTTGTCTAGAATTTTAAGTTAATGCATAATTTGTGTAGTTTATTCTCAGTGTCAAGGAGATTTAAGTTTCTACTCTAAGCATCCATTGTTTTTATTTTATTTTATTTTTGTTTGCTTTTGAGACAAGTTCTCACTATGCAGTTCAGACTGGACTTGAACTCACTTTGTAGCCCAGGCTGGCCTTGAACTGGCAGCAATCCTCCTGCCTCAGCCTCCCAAGTGCTGAGATTACAGCCTCCACTGTTATTTTAAAACAATGTCTGAATATCTAGTAAGGGATCTCTGAGAATAGCCAGGCCAGCCAGAAAAATTACATGAACTCATTATTTCTTTGGAATTTCCCTTCATCAAAAAGGAAAAGTATCTGTCACACAAAGATCATTTTCCATCTCAGGAATATTGGTTTTATTCTGAAAAGCCCTGAACATTTACATTTAAACAATAGTATTCATTATAACTTTCATACAAATTCAATTTTAGATAATGAATAATTTAAAAACATGAATAAAATTTGCATAAATGAATAGATTGATGATCTTTAGGCCTTCATGATTGTTTGAGACTCTGCTAACTACTAGTACTACAGATGTGTTAGCATTCTGTGTTACATTTTGAAATTTGCTGCTGTTCCTGAATAAACATAAATAATTAAATAATACAAAGAAGAGCAGTAAGCATTATTTGATTTATCCCTGTGGAAATTTCTGGTATCTTTATGAAGTAATCTATTCCTCTTATTAAGAAGATGGCCCTTAAAAGCTTTTGCTCTTTGACTTTATGAGCTCATTACTAATGGAGAGAACCTGAGAAAAAGTCATTCTTAATGGAAAGCCTTAGATGACTCTGTTAAGGAATATGTTAGCGAGAAGCCATAACCTAAGTACATTGCTATTCCCTGTGATCAACAGAATTTCTTCTGATAGCTCTTTTTCTAGGCTTTCATAAAATTTATTTCACTTTTTCTTGGTGTCAGACTTCTAATGAACATTTTCTTTATTCAAATAATACTATCTTATCTATTTATAAGTGTAAATAAACTATATTTCCATAGGTAGGATATTGATTATTTTACTAAACCAACAGTATTTGAGGGTCTAACATGATTTTTACCTATTCTAAATATGAGATGCAAGGAAATAAATTTTTCCAGATCCTTATCCTGAGAAAATTCCCAATGTAGCAGAAGGACACTGAAGGTTAACTACTCAATAACATGTCGAGAAGCACAAAAGATTTGCCTCTATATTTTAGGTGGAAGGACTTGGAAATTTCTATGCGGAGACAACTGAGCTGAATCTGAGGAGATACAGAAGATTCCTGTACTGAGAAGCTGAAATTTTCAGTCTGCAAAGATGTTAAGAGAATTACTGAAACAGTCACTAACAAAATTGACAAAGGAAGTAGAACTAATATATGCTAAATAGTTTTTAGCGTGTTTTAAAAGAAATACAGAGACAGTGATTAACTTGAAAACAATGATTAAGCCAATTATATTTAGACTTATAAAATTACTCTGTATTCACTTTAAAGCATGGGTTAAAAAAAGAATGATTTCTATGAGGAGACATTGAGATGTTGCTCTAATATATATGGAAGTATAATATGGATCATGAACTCTAGTTAGGCAGAGGGAAGACAAAACCATTTATTTGTTAATAAAGCACATATTGCATCCCTTCTTTAAATTTAGCTCTGTGATAATTGATGAAGAAATGCTGTAGATTTCAAGACATTAGATGTATAGTACAAGCAAGTCTTCCTGGAAGACCAAATAAGAGAGAGGAGAGAAATTAAGGACCTTGGGTTGTATCTTAATGTTCTGACTTGATCAAATTGAATAAATCATTATCATAGCAATGGAAATATTGAAATGAATATGTTTGGAAGGCATAATATAATGAGCACTGGTGGAACATTTATTTAATAATTTCAGCAAGCCTGGACTGAACAGGTTTAATTCAACAGAGAGACACATTGAAGTGACATAAAAGGTGGATTCCTCCACCAATGAAGGGAAGTAAATTCAGAAATATGAAACATATCCCAAGGGAGGGAACATGAAATGTTTAAAATTGCAGTGGCCAAAGACAAATGTTTAGTACCATGGACAAAAATAAATAAATAAATAAATAAATAAAAAAGGGGGGCAACTTGCAGTAAAACACAAGATCAAAAACAAAACTAAAATAAGAATAGTATTTTGGAAATCAGAAAATGGAAGGCACTAAACTGTTAATGCTGCCATTGTCAAAGAAAAAATGATTTAAAAGTGTCTGATCAATTTAGTAATAAATACTTTTCCTAATTATTTTATTCTACTTAGACTTTATAGATAGGTTACTTTTATTTCTGTGTTAAGGTTGTTGTGTGTTTTGTTTTTGATAGGTAAAATTACGCAGACTGCCTCCGTTGTAATTACTATTAGGACTTACAGTCATCCATTCATTTAAACTTACTTGGTCCTTATTTCAATTTTACTCCTGCTCGAAGTCCATTAATATGTCCTAGTTACTGTTTTGAAATAATTCATTCTTGTGAAAAATCACTGCAAGGTTCTCTTTCATTAGATCCTGCTCATGTTTCCTACTCCATCTGTCTGTATGTTACCACTCACACTCTACTATCTGACTACAGTGAATTCCTTTCAGGTCTTCAGACATTTTCAAGCATTTTTTCACCTCTAGACCTCTTTCTATGCTCTTTGATATACCTCTCACCTGATTAATTCCTTCCCAATCTTCAGTCTGTTTTTATCCATCTTGTCTTCTGAAAGCCTCATTTGGCTTACCAGATAGTCACTGAGTGTGATTTAATTGTGCTATGGCATCTATTATGTTGACTTATATAGCACATCACCTGAATTATAATTCTCTGTTTTCTTGTATGAACCCTTCATATGATGCAAATTCTATAAGGCAGGAAATGTGCCTATGCTTTCATTATTTTATCCTCAATATCTGTTATAACTAATGGCACATATTTTTGCTTTATATATTTATGTAAATATATTAAACATTGAGGGAGATTTTTTATTGCAAATGATGAAGAGCAATAGATTGCACAAGGGTAAAATGAGAATAACTTTTGCTGTAAGTCTATTTAGAAGTATTTCTCATGGTTAGAGGAGTGAACTGAAGTTGGAACAAAGTGAGTTGAGTTGGTTTATGAATATCTGTGTTGTCACAGGATTTCCCGAGATCTGTGAGAGTATAGCTTAACTGAAAAGACAGTGTAAAAAATACATGCAAAGCTTGAACGTTGAGCATGTAATTTCTACCTAAACTTTCAAAATAATGATAATAATACTTCAATATAAAACAATATAATTTCAAAAGTGTAAAAGTTCACTTACCCTAACAGCAATTTAAATATCATGCTTCATTTAAATTAAATAGTTTTATTCATATTTCCTAATGTAAAATTTTAATAAAATAATGTTGTACTCAGATAACTTACAACATTCAAGAAAGATAATACAAATTGATTAGCATTAAATTTCTTTCTGGTTGTTCAGTAATTCTAACTTGATTTAGACCTAGATATTTATATCTTGCTCTGAATGAAGACAGAAAATGTTGAAGAAATTGTATTTTTTTATATGTGTTTGAGAGTAATTTATGCTTGTTAAGTTTCTTTTAATAGATGATTCACCTAAAAGACTTCCACTAATATCATAAAAGAAGATTTTATTTTGTTATTTTTCTGCAATGACGAGATATACTCTGGCCTTAACAAATTATTAGTTTCATGAGTGACACCAGGTCTACAATCTAAAACAAATAAGCAGGAATATGAAACACATTTCCTTTAAAAATTAATTATAATTTCCTAAACAAACAAAACAATGCTGCTTTTCTCTCAATTCATCATTTTTCCCTGTGGACACTGACGTATTTATTATCACTCATAAACTGCTAGAAAATGCAGAATTTAAAAATGTATTTTAAACTGAAAAATTATTGAAATGAGATATATCAGTAGAATAACTTTTATATTAAAATACATGCTATGTCAAATTTTGAATCTTAGTTGTTTTCCTAAATTGTGTCCTCTTTGTCATAATTTCTGGAAAATATATTATTTTACCTGATAGTCTTAGATCTGAAATAATGGCAAAATATCATTAGTATGCTCTTCTGCGCTGTCAAATGGGACACTTGAAATTTAAAGTTAAGGACATTAATGTTATTTAATGGTAAAATCAGGAGCTATAACAGCATATTTGCATGTGAGGGCAAATAACAGCTATTAAAATTGATTCATTTAATTAAGTTTTTGGACTTAATTTAGCATTAGGTCTCTTTTTTTTTAAAATTGAAGGTATATATGTCTACAAATGCGACTGTCCTTGAGTATAAATTTGTTAAATAAAAAGATAAAACTAACAATTAGAAGTCCCAATAGGTCATAAAAGTTGATATGATTCCTCTAAGTAGCATAATCATGACATTTTGGAGATAGTGCCTATACTAGTGCACAAAAGATACATAAAATATAGCTCTATGACTTATTTGACACTTTTTTTACTAGTTAAAAAGAAAGGGATGTTAAACAGTAAATGACTTTGCTAATATATTAATTTTGGTGTAATAACTTTTCTTTCATGTTTTTTATGTGTTAAGCAATATTACATTTAATCCCAGTATTTAATGAATGATTGTGTCCCTTTTAGGTGAAAGAAAACTATAAGTCTTTGAAGGGCAAGAAGTAACTTGCTTAAAGTCACAGAACTACTACAGTGTATCCACTTCAGAAATTAATTCGCTTATCCAACACATTAGGATCTTTCTATATAAAAAAATAAGAATGATGTAAAATAAAATATTAAATGAACAATGAGGATTATAAATGTTAATGGTATATTTATTCATGAAATACCAATGCAAATTAATTCAACATTCAAGGTGCTACAAAGACTTAATAATCATCATCCTTATGATAGGTTCAAAACAACTCTAGAAAGGGAATCCATGCTCTGATCACTTTCCTGTCTTTTTGGTATTAAACTCTTAAACAAAATTACCTTTAAATGAGATTTTAAATTATATGTATCATTAATTTGAGAAATTGCAGAACAATTATTATATTTGCTTTTTAATGAATTACTGTTTGCTTGCATAATAATGATTGCAACAAATAATTTTATTAATGTATTCAGTTTTTATTTATTCATTCATTGTATTTGTTTCCTCTGTGTAGAGTTTTGTATAGCTTTTCTTGCCTTTATCTTATGGGATGATTCATTTACTTTGACTTATTTTATCAATATGGAAGTACACTATCAGATTTCAAAAGCAAATCAAGATTTCACAACACCAATTGAATGGTGTATGCTATATTTGTAGCCCATCAAATAGATGAGTCATTATATTTAAAATTTTAATCATATATATATCAGATGTGCAGCTGAGAGGTGTTATATTTTTGACTAAAATTTTCCAGTATATTTCTCCTTGGTAGTAAAATTTCCAATGTAGGTCACATAATTACAACTTCTTTAAAATAAATGTGTAGATTTCATTGAAGGCATGCATTAAATAACCAGTTAATCTCTTGTCAAGTTTACTAAATGATAAGCTCCTTACAGAACCTACTGTGAATAATTTTGATTTCTTTAGCTAATTTTCTGACATTTTCTTATTCATTTTTCAAAATGTACGTGAAGAGTTAAATTTTAACATCAAATTATATTACTTTAAAAATACAAAAAAGTCAACTTTTGAAATGTTTGTTCCAAAATAACTCAATAAAGTACTGTTTTTAAAAAATATTAATAGGGCTACTAACAAAAATAATAAGAAGTCAACAATGCGTAATATACTAATTATTATAACCCTCCAATTGAGCTGTTTTCGAACTCTTTTATTGTTATTTTTATTTTTTCTCTTTAAAATAAAAAATATACAAGAAATATAGTTTGACTATTGTAATAATGTAACAAACACTGGTGTTTCTTTTCTTTAAATAAAATACATATGCAAAAGGTCTTTTAAATATTAGTTCTAAAGTCTTCTCAGAAGTCTGTCATTCCCTACCTTTATTTATATTATTTGTTTTTGTAAGATAATAGTAATAGAATACAAATCCTATCCTCATCTTAAGGGTTATAACTTCAGTATTCTATGGTATAGTATCTCCTAGGAAAGGGTGGCTTGGTATCTGTAATATTAGAAATGTCATTCTGCTTTCCTCAATCTGAGAGTCTTAAAAAGTTAAAGTTCATGGTGCTCATAAATATTTAGAATCAATTTACTGGTGACAGGGAGAAGACATGATTTTAAGTGGCTGCTAATTTTGGTGGTATAAATACTCCAAGAGTTTCAAGTTACAGGTATAATGCCACTGGATGCAGAATTATAAAGAGAATCTCACAATTAGTTTTTATGAGAAAGTAAGAGTCATCTCTAGCGTATCACTTATTATTCAAAACAAATACTCTTGCTTAAGAATTCTTATGCATTTTACATTATTACTACTTTAACGTGACCTATTGATTTAATAATCGTTTTAATCAGTTCAATCTCCTCAGCCTGGAGGAGTACCATAGTGGTAAATGTCACGTTGGAGATTTGAGGGATGTAATAAATTATATTCCTTGTACATATTTGATTAGAGAACAATTATGAAGCTACAAAAGTCAGAAGATTGAGTATGGAAATTATCTTTCTATTAATAAAGACATTAAGACCTGGACATATGTCTCAGTGGTAGAACATTACCTACCACGCACGATTGAGAGAGAGACTGCAAAAGGACATGGTTTGTCCTTAGGGCCAATATCACCCATTTCTCTTCTCTGCTCTCATTTCACTGGAAGGAAGTATTTTTCAACAAAGCACACATACTTGCACAGCTTTCTGAATTTAAGTGGAAGATGAAGAAGAGGTAAATAAGGAAAAGATCAAATCACATGTGTATCTTTGCTAGATTAGTATACTCATTTGAGAACCATAATAGGTTATTGCTTCATAGCTACAGGCTTTCTTCTGGCTTTGATGGGGAGAAGTAGGAGATGGACAAAAAGAGGCTTTGTTTAGGGAAAACATTTTTTTCATGGAAATTGAACCCTGGGTAAAAGATATTTTCCTGTAACATGTGAGATAATATCTTATATGAGATATAATCAATAATTATGGTGAGTATCCAAAAATGTTTCTGAAATTATAGAAAAAGACACATTGCCATTAATCTCCCTTAAAGTACTCTGCCTCATTTGGAACTCAAGTTTTCCATCATTCCTGCCATTTTCTGGAGCACTTCTGGAATTCCTCTTTCTGAGGGCCTTTACTTGCACTTTCATTGTTGGGGACCACAAATTCACAGTGACTGTTTTGCATATTTCCTTATGGGATAAAAGGAAGAATGGGGATTATTGGTACCACTCATTTGAGATTTTCCATTCACTCTTCTTAGCGTAAGATCATCTTTGCTTTCCTGAGTCATCTCAGGATTATACTCAAGGTCAAAATACTTCTTCTACATTAACATAATTTGCTACTTGGAAATGTCTTTGAACCACTCCCAACATCCTGCTGAGTTTCCTTCATTTTTCACTCCAACCCCTTCCTTGACTGAAAAAATAAATACAGACTGCCCAGTGGCATTTCTTGTCTTGGCCTTCAGAGTCTTGAACTCTGCAGAAGGGTTTTAATCCTCCTGGAGTTCTAAAATCATGCCACTTGTCTCATCTATTTAAGCCTTCGCTGTACACTCATTGGGGAAATTGGGGATGTAGGCCAGGTTCCCGATACTCAGGGCTACCTAGATGTTCTGAAATGATTCAAAATAATTTGAAATGACCTTTCCTGGTCATTGTGACTTTGGGGAAGAACCAGGGCTTGGATGATCCCAGGTCTGATGAAAAAGGTGAATGTTTTTATTTGATGGAAATTGCCATAAACATTTTGAATCAATTCAGAACATAGAGGTCACCATTAAACAATATAAAAGAGAAGTTCCAGAACTGCTGAAGAAAGTAGAAACATTGATGGCATCAGTGTCTTTGAAGCAAAGTGCAATATTTGGAGGGGGCATTAATGGCAATGCATCTCTCATAGTAACGATTGTTAATTTAAATATTGACTATTTTTATCGCATCTCATATTTTATTGTCAAATTGGATTCACAAGAATCAGAAATATTACCTAACACACATATTTATTTCAAGGAAACAAATAACGACAACTGACTAAAAGTCTCCTTATCGTAGAATTAAAATTCAAGATGTTTAAGTAAATCATGACTGTGAATTCATTACTTACTCATTATAAAAGAGACCACTTTGTGACCTGAAGCATATCCTTTCATGGATACAATATATTTCAAATCATGTATTCACAAATACGTAGGGGTCATGTATGATTACTGTAAAAATTTCTAAATGGACCAGGTATATCTTGATAGAACTATTCTGTCGTTAAATCTCCCCCATTTATAAATACCATTCATATATTTGACAGTTGTGTTTTAACACATTTGCATAGAGATTTAAACATGTCATTTCCCCTCTTTCTTTGAGAAAGGCAGCCTTCTAGAAAAGAAGAGACTGGAGACAAGTCCTCCACTAATCGTTTACAGCTCAATGTCTTATGCACTGGTTATTTTTTCTTATGAAAGTAAACTATCAGTGACTGTGTAAAGCTCAATAGTTTCATTTTCTTTTTTCTTGTAGCACCGAGGATCAAACTCGCAATCTCGCACCTGCCAGACAGACGCTTAAGCCACTGAGCCAAACACCCAGCCCTAGGTTTTTTTGAGGCACGGTCGCACTATGTAGCTCAGGTCAGCCTTGTGCTCGCGTTGTAGCCCAAGCCGACCTTGAACTCACAATGCTCCACCTACCTCAGCTTCCCGAGTGCTGGGCTTAAAGCTGTGTGCCACCATGCCTGGCTACAACAGTTTCATTTCTGATAGGTTTATTTGTCTACAGTAAAAGAAAAAGTATAATGGGTTGAATGAGTACTATAACTATCTTTAAGAGACAATTTCACTGATTATATTAATTATATTTTATTTGTACCTGAATTGTACCTAGTAGTCACTCAAGTAATAATAATAATACTACTAATAATAATAAACCTCACCAATTTCAACTGTAGTAGACATTTGGCTCAGTGATTTATTTGCATAGCAATCACAAGATGGAAGCCATTTTACACCTCTTTTACTTTGAAGAAATTGAGGGACAGAAAGTCTAAATCATTTAGTATGTGCGGAATTGACAATTAAATTCAAGTCTGCCTGACTCCAACAGTAGAAATTTCTATGCTCAAAAAAAAAAAAATTAGTAAATATGCCACCCAAGAAGGGTTATTATTTGTTGCCTATAATCTCACTGGTAGATTGTAAATGTTGTCTTATCTCTGGCCAAGTTCTTTTTCCTTAGTGGGGTCTTTAAAAATTAAACACAGTTTAAAAAAGTAAATATCATTTACTGAACTGTAAATAAGTTTCAAATTGATTTTGATTTATGGATGAGGCAAATCATAGGAGCTAAAGGAAAGGTCATGTTTTTATGCAAATTCTATAATTTTAGTATAATGTAGATTCTGGAAACAATATCTAGATTCTAGACTCTATAGACAAGACTCAAACACGGTTCCTTTTATTTATTTTTTTTAACTCAGTGTTGTGTGTATATACAGGGTATGATGGATAAACTTGCTATGATAGCAGAGGAGTCTAATCTGGGGCTTATAGAGAACCAAAGTGGAAAACGATTTGGTATTGGAAGCGGGAGTACTATTTCATGTTGTTTTGTCTTGACCCTTGCTGTTTTGCAAATAGAAATATTGCCTGAACAACTGTGAGACAAAAGTTTATCACTTTCATTTGAAAGCACAGTGATTTCAAGCCCAGGAATTTAGTGTTTTGTTAGTGTTAAATTTGAGGACAAGAGGCTAGACCTTGATGCAGAACATTTGTCTTGGGATAATCACCTCTGTGAAATTTTTTACCTTGTGTCTACCTTCTACTCATGAGAAACTTTCTCTAGCAATGAGTTTTATTTTTTGTTCCCTGATATTTGTACAAAAAGGATTGTAACACAAGACAGCAGAGTGTTATAATCCTATTGGAGAAAGGTGCTCAATGCGTAATGTTCTTACAATTAATTTTTTTAAATTAAGAAAAATTAAAGATATATAGTTTTACATTTTTGTTGTTCATGATGTAATAAATATTGGATCTTTTCGAGATGACTTGGAGATTGGATCAAACTGCAGCTCTCAACATGTTGATAGACAAAAACGGCCTATGCATATGTTATATCTGCAATCTTAAACTCAAGTTCTAGCATAACATTTAGGACTATTCAAGCAAGAACTGACCATGATGCTAACCTCTTCCTAATATTGCGAATAATCTAAATACACTGAGAAATTGTGATACATGGGCTTAATGCTAAAGGCTTCTCACAGTTGTTCAAAGAAGTACTTGACATTTAAAACAATGAGTTTATTAATTTAACTGTGGAAAGTAGCTTGCTTCCTGTTGAGATTCTAATATTTCTGATAGAGGTAAACATATATCTAGGTTAATATCCATGCTCTTTGTCTTTTATTTCCTAAAATTAGACTTCCAGGGATCAGAGATCAAAACAGATGTCTTAAAGGGGCAGTTACTAGAACACAATGAAGTTCTTCATTGAGGTATCGGTATTTTGTTACACAAATCAGCTATCTTTCCTGATGCCCAAATTCTCCAAATGACCACTCAGAAACTAAAATGAGAATATGTCTTCAAACATAAAATGTTAGAAATAGAAAATGAGAAATGACTATATTCATACATTGTCAAAAATTCTTTTTTTTTTATTTAAGCGAAGAAAAAAAGACATATATAACAAAGACAACAAGCAAAAGAGACAAACAAACGAGTAGAGTAAATGCACAACGGTAGCATTGCAGGTTTACAAAACCGGATGATAGAAACTTGACAATGGTTGCAATATTGCATGTCGTTTTTTTAAAATGGTTACTTACATTAACAGATATAGACATGTAAAATGATCTAATCATATGAGTATTAATTGTTCTTTCTCAGTAACGAATACATTCAGCAGTGTGTTCATTTTAGTTATCTTACATATACATATATACAGGTTTATATCTTTTCTTTTTCCCTTTTCTCTTTCCACCCAAAATCTATAATAAATACTACGTAAGAGTAAAAAACAGTTCGAAGAGCAAAAGTAATTGGGAAGGGAAAAGGCAAAAATTCTTTATTAAATCAACACCGCAAAGTAGGAAAACTTGAGAATAAATTATTT